>BHFT01043623.1:18337-48604 GCA_004320025.1 Laticauda laticaudata | reverse complement strand
AAGCTTTTTTTAATGTTTTACATCCTCTTTGCATCCGTAAGTGCAGTGGGACTGGGCCTTTAGGCCAAAGTATGGAGCTTTGATTCCATAGTGACTTTCTACCTTCCTATCAGTTGGCTTCAGGGAGCATCAATGGCCCCATGGTGTTCTTAGCATTCTTGGATCAACAGGATGAGCTTCACAAAGTGTGGGTGAAATTGAGGAGTTGAAATAGTTCCAGGTCGATTTTTTTGTGTGTGCTTTCTGAGAAATCAACCTTGCTTATTCGATAATATTATCTCCAAGGTTCATATGTTTCAGAACTCTAAAAAAAAAAAAAAAGTTCAAATTGTCAAAGGCCTTCTCTGCATCATATTAGTGCAGCTTGAAAATGTTAATTTAAGAACATTTATGGATTTTTTTTTAAATGTTAAAGAACAGGTGGATCATTGAAGATGATGAGAAGGTACAGAATTTGTAAAGTTTGTGCTATAACTAATATCCTTTGGGATTTTTTCAATAGGTTAAAATAAAAAAGCCTCTGAAAACAGCTGCAAACTATTGTAATATTCAGCTAAATGAAGATCTTTAGCAACTTTGATTGCTGTAACCCAGGACAGGCTTTAAAGGGATATCTAAATAGCATTGGAATATCATAGTTGCTCTCACAAGACGTTAGTCATGGGATAATCAAAAATTGGCTAGTCATCTCTTCACACAGATTCTATAAATTGGTTCCCTAAATATGATTTATACAGGTAAATCTATTCAATGAATGACTAGGTTTCAAACAAATCCTCATAGTTCCAAGTGAATTCATTTCATTGAAATTCTAGTTTTAGTTCAGAATAAATATATATAGGACTGTACTTCAAGACTTCTGTTTTAACTTCACCTATTAGTAATCAGCCCCATTGAACATACAATGAAATTGAACATTTTAGCAAATGTGCATCTGGTTGAATGTTTGGGCACCCAGTTGTGACATTTTTGATGTAAGGCTTTTATTTATTTTTTGCCAGATTCATAATTGGCAATAATTGCTACCTGACATTTCATTCATACTTTAAGTTTTACTGTAGAGCTTTTCAGCAATGAATAAGGAAGCTTATTGATGTCTGGGGAGTAATAATAAATTCATTTCAAAAGAAATGAAATTGCTTGTAGCACTGCCAATTATTGACAGGCCTGGACTTGTTTTCACAAAACAGTCCAGTAGGCAGCTGGAAACCCATAAGCCTGCATGGAAGTTCTTTCAAAAGAAATACTTTTAGAAGCATGGGGGAAGAATTTTGAAGAGGCTACAGGAAGCCAATCTGAGATTTTTTTTTGAGCATAATTTAAGTCAGCTCTACACCCGTGTCAAAAAAGGATTGGCAGAACAGCAGATGTGAGTACCAGACTGATCTACTGTCGTTCCAACTGGTGGCTATAAACTCCCCCCAATTAAACTGAAAAAGTAGAAACGTCAACATTGCCTCAGTCTTTTCTCGGCATCTGCAAGAAATCTCATGTCTGTTTACAGAAGAGCTTAAGAAATCCCACCATTCTTAGGGGAGATTTGATCAGATTTCACTTCACTCTTGGCAGATCACTTGAAAGTTTAGACAATGTGGGAGGCATATAGGCATTGTACCAGATTGCTTGATAGAAGCTCAATAAAAGTCTGCCAGCAGTCAAAAAGATGGACAGCCTTTTGCATCCTGATAAATGGCCATCTGGGTTTTGCTTAAAGGGCTCCATAGTAGAAGGCAATATCTTTCATTCTCAAAAAGAAGAAAGTTTCCCTTGTACTAAATCAGATCCCTCTTTCTCATAATCTGCCTACATTGCTTTGTATCTGCCTCTGAGGCAGGAAAAAATTATACAGGAGATAAATTGTGAAACTCTTTTGAAGTTCGGGTCTTAGTTCCCCAGATCTTGTATCACTTCTTCCTTTTCATTATTTCTTTCTCAAATATTCCACATATTCATCATTCAAATTTTGTTCAAAAGTTTTGGCCTTAGAATACTTCTTTTTGTGCAATTTCAAAGTATTACCTGAAAAAGACTTTGGATTAACAATAATGCAAAAGAAAAACAATGACAAGTAGTATAATATTCAATATGTTCATTTTAAAATCAATTCCTCTTATTTCAGGGGGCTTCCTCTGTAGTATGTTTCCTCCAGATGACAGTTGAAATGATACAATGTCTTAAAACAATTGAAACACACCAAAATAGAGCCTAAACAAGAATTTCTTTTGCTGCTGTTTAAAAAGTGAAATAAAACTGAAGCATGATGACAGGACTTGTTGGGAGAATGTTCCACGGAATAATTACAATAAGAAAGGAAAGTCTATGGAGATTTTCAATCATCTAGGTCATGGCTGTCCTAAAGATGCTTTTCAAAGGACAACTGAATTTTGTTTTTCTTGAAGACGTTTGGCTTCCCATTCAAGAAATTTCTTCATTTCTGAAGAAGCTTCTTGAATGAGAAGTGAAACCAAAGGTGGTATTCAGCAGGTTCTGACCAGTTCTGGAGAGCCGGTAGCAGAAATTTTGAGTTGTACGGACAACCAGCAAATCCCACCTCTGACTGGAGAATTTACCGTATCCTTCCCCTGCCACGCCCACCAAACCTTGCCCACAGAACTGGTAGCAAAAAAATTTGAATCCCACCACTGAGTGAAACATCTTCAAGGAAAAACAACATCTGGTTGCCTTTTGAAAAAGCACCTTTGAGACAATAAGAAAGGAAGTTCCTCTTTGTTGTGGATTCATTGCCACAAGGCTTGGTGGTTGGCACTTATTTGGATACTACAAAAAGTTGACATAAATTCATGAAGTCTCATGAGGACAATTCATTTTTGCTCTCAGTGTAAACTTCCTGTTGCCAGCTAAAAGAAAACTATGTGTCATTTCTTCTTTGTGGCTATCTAGAGGCATGTGTCAAACAAACAAAACAGCTAAACGTTTTGTGGTTTGAGCTCCTCTCATTTTATGTTCTTATGCTCTCAACAGGATCTCCTGTCTACCAGATGCAGTGTAAAAATCCAGTTAACATTTGCTTTTGGCTATAGAAATTCCCTTTTTGCACTGGTCCTTTTCAGAAAAAGAACAAAACTCCTTGGGTAACTTCAACCTATGGCTCTTTAAAGAACGAAAGAACAAATTGCAGTTAAAGATATTTAGGAAGCTTAATGCATCTTCTTGGTCTTTATGTTTGTAAAATAGTGGTTCAGCCTAAAGTTTGTTTTTTCTTGGAAACAATCCAGAAAGAGAAATAAATTTTCTGTTTAGTTTTTCTCACTCTTTCATCTGTATTCTTGGACTATTGCCCCAATGATGTGTATAGATTTTGCTATTGGATCAAAGCTATGAATGTATATCATACTTCAAATTGGCATTTTTCTCAGTAACACTTTCATAAAGTGCAAAAAAAAACAACAACCCAACCCCACTTATGAAGGTTTTATTCCTTCATACTTCAAAGATCACTTCAGAGACAAAATATGGCATTTTTCATAACAGCTTCAGTTCTTTGCCTGACTTCAGTTTTTCTTTCCGCTGTACTATTCTTGCCTACATAATGTGAAATCCAACTTGCTATCTAATTTTTGGTCTCCCTGGTGTGTAGAGACACTGACAGAGCTACATACATGCAAAGCTGAAGAATTAAAAAGAACAGTTAATTTGTAGAGTTCAATTTATACTATTATTGATATGATTGCTAATCCACAGTGCCATGTGATTTAGTTCAGTAAGATTCTTCCTCTCTGTGTCTCATTGTATCTCCCTGCAACATATTAATTGCATGTCCCTAGGTTTAAAAATAATTGGAGGAACACTTAGCATGGTGTAAGGCAGAGGTGTCAAACTTGATTTCATTAAGGGCCACATCAGAGTTGTTTTTGACTTCAGGGGGCCAGGGGGGCATGGCCAGCTTGATGTCACTTGTGTCGGGGGCACTTGTGGCCCGAGTACTCTGCCAGTAAAAATGAGCTTCTGGGCTCTGTTTTTGGCAGTGCTGGCTTCCTGCAACCCTCTGCCAGCAAAAACAGAGTTCAGAAGGACTGCCTGCAGACTAATATTCAAAGACATTTCAATCTGACATAATCTTTGCTTTATGGTAACTGCATAGAAGTATGCAGTTCTTAGAAACCTAGTTCTAAAGTGTCATTTGAAATGGAATAATTGAACTACCTCTCAATGGCTATGCTGAAATGGATTTTCAATTAAATAGAAAGCGATGGGCGAGAAATTTTACACTATTTGTCAAAGTCTAATTCTTCAGCTGGAAAAAAACAACAGTCAACTGCTTATCACTCAGTTCACATGGAAGTCTCTGTTATCAATCCAATTCCTTCTGATTTATTTTCAAGGTATTGTTAAAGGTTATTAAATTGGGAGACCATCACTTCTAAAGCAAATACTTAAATCCCATGAAGGCTTTGCAAATTTCAAAATTAGTAGATAACCACAGCTATCACATAGTTGTGATTCTTTTCCAGCAGAAAAATTTCTAGCTAGTTTGTGAAACGTAAGTACATGGTGAAATATCAATTCACATTAAATCATATATCTGAACTCTGGGGACTGTTCACTAACATATGTTTAAAGTCCAACATTCAAAAAAACACATCAGTACTAACAGTCTCTGAAGAGCAATTCATTTAAATCACCACTCACTTATTTTTTGATTTTTTTTGTAAATAATTTCAAGGTGGCAAACTTCCCTACTGCTTCTTCCTCCCCTTGTTTTTCCTATAATGTGAGGTGAGATGGGCTGGTTCAAGGCCCCACTCCACCAGCTAGATTTCCTACCTAAGACAAGACTGGAAATCACAATCTCCTGGTTTCTATCCCAGGGCCTTAAGCACTAGAGAAAAATGGCTCTCATTTATAATATTTATTCCAAAGCTACAGCTGGTGTAGAGTGCAGCAGTGTGGGAAATTCTTAAGGCCTGAAGAATGGCCCATGTAACACCACTGGTCTGTGAGCTGCATTGGTTGCCACACTGCTTCAGAGTACAATTCAGGGTGCTGTTAATCATATTTAAAGCTCTTCATAGCATCCAGGCTACTTGAGGGAGTATTTCATCCCTTTGGTATTGGCCACCCCACTCATGCTGACAGAGAAGACATACTGTAGGTCCTGTGGGCCTGATTATTCTGGTGGGTGGGGCGCAGGAGAAGCACCTTCTCTGCCATTGCACCTGTCCTCTAGAACATCTGGAGTGAGGTTACCCCGCTACCCTCCTGACCTTCCATAAGAGCCCAAAGACCTGGCTCTGCTAGGTAGCTTAAGGTTCCAGTGAGGGAACATCACAGTAGAGATGGTTGATTGACTAGCAACAGGTCCCTCCTCCCTCCTGCCCCCTCCCCATCTTTAATTGGATCATAATGCTTGACTTGGGCTTTAAGTTATATGTGTTTTTAATATACATATATTTATTTTTTATAATTGTAAGCTGCCCAGTTACCCTGTGGTAAGATAGGCAGCCAATACATTTTATAAATAAATTAGTAAATAAGTAAGTAAATAGATAAACAAACAAACAAACAAACAAATATTAGAGATCTTTTGAACGTTAAAAGGAAAAATTCCCATGGTATAACATTTTATTGTAGATCCCACTAATAACATATAAAGATTCCTTCAGGTCCTCGCATGCTTATGGACCCATCCTTGTAGATTTCTTGACAGAAATATCAAAAGTTGCTGATTGTTTCCTTCTTCTAGGATGCTTTCTGGATTTTTTGTCTGCTCTATACCACTACTGTTCTCTGGTGGTCTCCCATTAAACACTATCCAGGCCTGATCCTTCTTAGCCTAGACATGGTTAGCCATATACTGCCACCTGCTGAGATATTGGTAATATATGTGAGGCATTGATTCGTATATAAACAATTTGGAAGAAATGCTTCAGATCTTACATGAGCATAGCCACACTCTACTCTTTCTGAAACCATGTCCCAATGTTATAAGACTAATTTATATCTTTAGGATTTCCCTCCATTTAACTGTCACCACCACACCAACATATGTCTATCATTACTTGTCTTAGACACCATTTATAAAAAGAAATCTTGCCCATGAATTAACATAAAGAATAAAGATAGGATAGGTAGAATCGTATCTATTTATTCATCATATTTCTACACTGTCCATTTTACCTAATTGACTTGGGGTGGCTTACAAATATAAAAAGAAATGTTAAAAAAAACAAAATTTTTGAAGGATAAAGGTTTATGAACAGGACACTACTTTGGCTGAGGTCTTAAAGTGTGAATCAGAATCTCATTGGTGGTGGTGATGGGAAAATTAAAAAGAGAATCTAGTATTTTAATAACCAAGTAGTATATAAGGCCACTCAAAAATTCCTATAGGAAATTGATTCTTGTTTTGTCTACCCAAGCTTTTGTATACATTTATAGGACTGCAAAGTGTGAAAACCACTGTAATATTTAAATTAAATGTTACTTATTCAAAATAACTGAAATATTTTTTACTCACCCAATTGTAAGCCCAATGAAATCATGAGTTTAATGAATGGGGAAATTACTAAAACCCACCTATCATTTTATGGGCTTATGGCACCAACATGTTTAAGAATCCCTGCTAGATAATGTTCACTATTGTGGTTGTAATTTGTGCATGGTCATGTAATATCATCAGAGAAGAGAGAAACAACTTAGGTCTAAGTGCAACCTCCTCTATTAGTTTGGAGAGTGATTCATTTAATGGTTGTCTGGATTTGTGTGAGTGAAGCACACTAAGACTAAAAGTTGGATAAGCAGCTCTGATTCTGCTGCTATTCAGTGAAAGAAGTTGTAAGATTAATTGGGGCCCTCCAGGAGCAGCAGAACACTTGATGTCACTTCACCAAACACAGCTGTTTACTTGACAAGAGAGAGTGCTAGAGGGGCCTTGAGACCCAAATATGATTTCCATGGTTCATATACTGGAGAGCATTCATGTTTAGGCTTAGTAATAAGGCAAGACAAAAAGGGCAGCTTGGTAGGCAAGCTTTTTTTTTTTTTAAGCTCGGTGACCAGAGCTTAAAAGTTCAGATGACCACAACAGAGAACATCTTGTGGTCACTTGAAATTTTACATCCCAGATCTGTGGCTGCTTCCTCCTCTTCGTCCTCCTCCTCCTCCTCCTCCTCCTCTCCCTACCCAGGGATGGGCTGCTGGAGATTCACATGGGTTTGGGAGACCCCCTAGCTAAGATTCTGATTTGAGAACTCCCCAAATCCCACTCATGCCCACCTCACCCTGCCCTCCCAGGAGTCCCCTCACAGCCCATTTTGGATGCAAGTAAGTACAGGGTGCTTGCAGAGGCTCAGAGAGGGTGAAAAACAGACCTCCAAGAAGTTTGGGAAGGCTGGAAATGGGCCTGTTTCTGGCTTCCAGAGAGCCTCCAGAACCTGGGGAGGTGATTTTTGCCCTCCTGGAGGCTTGAGGAAAGCCTCTGGAGCCCAGGGAGGGCAAAAACACCTCCCCCATGGTGCAGGAGGCTGACTAGGCCATGCCAATCATGGCCACACCATCCATCAACCGGGCAAATAACCCCTTGTTAAAATTTTTGAAGCTCACTCCTGTCCCTACCTCTCCTTCCCCCCCCCACCTCCTCATTCTCCTCCATATTTAACAGTTCCCAAAAGTGATCTGTCACAATAGTATGAGATTAATCTTCATCTAATGACATGAGAAAGCATGGAATTGATCTAATACTTATATTTGTTGCTATCTTCTTGGCTTAAACTAGACTATGTATGGTTAGCATACATACTAAGGAATAAAAATATTTATACACAAACATATATCTGCAGTTTGTTCCATTACTTCTTGAAGCAATGCCTTCAGGCATACTGTAGAAATCCACCATATGTTAAGATCTATTTCAGAAATCTTTCTCGGATGGAAGCCTTTAAAACTGGTTTGGCAGACAAAAGAAGGCCTTCTTAGTGCTGGCCAAGAAACTGCATATGTCTTCCAATTGATTTGTTTCTTATTTCATTTGTGTACTATAGCTTTGAAAATTCCTTCTCCTGAAGGCTTTTTTGAATGGTGTTGGTTTTGTGCATTTGTGTATTAGAATTATAGAAAAACTTCTCAGTGTGATCTACTTGTTTGCTAATATGGCTTGTAGATCTTTCAAATTTGGATCTTTATGGGTTTTTGTACATGAGGTCACAGTCCTACAAATGACATTTAATGTTGTAAATCAGTAATAATAAATATTAATATTTTATTTGACAGTCTTTTATGGTGTAATGGTAAATATTGATATTTTACCTGACAGACCAATAATGTTGGACTCGACATCATTTCTATGCAGAGTGAAATTTAAACCACTGGAACATTATTGAATGCATGAAAGCCCCCTGGCATTCTAGCTAAGAAAGAAAATTAAATGTTGCTATGTAGCTCCTGGAGCTTTTGACTGGGTTTAATGCCTTAATCTTCTCTTCAGAGCCCTAGTGTCTAATTTTTAATTATGTCTCCATTTTTGCCCTGGTTTCTTCTACACTGTTATGGAGCATTTGTTCTCAGTTTAATTGTAGCCCTTCTGACCTAACACCATAATGCTAGGATTAGGAACTTCGAGCTCAGAATACCAATGGAATCATGAACCGATTGCTATGCTGGGTGAAAAAAAGATCATGAACCCAGCTGATTATCCATTTTTTTCTATGAATTCCAACGTCACATTTAATGACTGCTATAATAATGGGGTACTCGATGGTTGGGGGTTAGACTAGATGTTCTCCTAGTGCTTGAAACAATCTTCTATGATTACCAGTTTTATTCCTCCTCACACACTCCAATGTGTGGTACAGGTTGGTACAACCTGTACCAACACAATTATATGTTGTGAAAACTTTCACATCTCATCAGCCTGGAGTGTTTTGCATTGAAAAGTGTTATAGAAATTAAACCCTTGCTATTAATACAGAAATTTTGCCATGACATTGCTTTTGTTTATGCATTTTCCTAGCATTACAATAACACTTGTCTGATAGATCTGATTGTTCTGGAAGTCTGCATAAGGCAGCCAGCAACAAAGAAAGGTTTTTGATTTATTTCGTTTAATTCATAAAAAAGCAAAACAAAAAGAATTGTGTGGTACCTTAAGTAAATACAAAACATCTGTCTCAAGCCTACATGAGCTACATATCAATTTCTTTCCAGACTGGCAACAATATGGTACAGATTTGCTGCTACCTTGTTCCAGATGTGTTTTTAATTTCCAAATCTTGTTATGTACTTCTGATATTTCCGGATGGCTACCCAGCCAGGTTGACTAGGAGCTGTTTGTGCCACTTTAAGACTAATACATTTAATATCACACAAGCATTTATGAATCACAATCCAAATCCCATGATAGGACTATTATATCTAAATAGGAGAAGGGAAAGAGAAAGGAAAGTAGCAAATAAGTAAGGTTTTGAAAGTGATCTAATATAAGCAACAGTTTTATCCTTTACTGCAGATCAGTGAATGAAAATTGTCCTATTCAAAGCATGAGAACTTGAAATCTGTGAAGATCAAGAACTTCAGAAGACCAAATTAGTCAACCAATCAACTAAATTTGTGAATCTGGATCAAGGATACAATTCTAGAGGAAGACATGTATGAGCCTCCATTTCCTTCTAGCTTTTTTTCTTCCAATATATTCTGCCTCATAATCCTTTGGATTATAATATCTTCCAAGATGTTCTGCCTCATAATCTTTTGAAGCAAGATTTTTGAAAGGTGTTGCTAGCTAGTTTTAAATCAACAAAGAAGTCAAGAGTGAAAAAGAGAGCCACATGATTCATTGAAACTAATTCAGCGTCATCCTAGATATACCTAAAGCCATTATCACTTACACCCTATAACTATTTCTTACCTTCAGGCTTTTTTATATATATAAATGTATTGAACATTGTGAGCTATCCGAATTCAACTTCTGTATACCTCATCTAATGTTACAGACCACAGTGCTTCTGTACTAATCCGTTCTATATTCTCTTGCTTCATTATATAGTGCTTCATGAACTGTGGCATTCCTGAATGCCTTAATTCATACCAGTCCACACTCCCATGGAATTCAGCCTAGGACCTTTTTCCCTGCAGAGATTTCAAATGTGATGTTTGTGATGGCAACACCAATGCCATCCCCAAATGTTTGAATGACTTTCACAATTAAGGGATCTTGTGTCTTTCATGGAGAAAAAAGTGCCATGTTTCTTAAGGAGTGTTAAAATCTATAAAGAAATGAATGCTGATATAGGTCTTCCTCCAGAATTGTACCCTTGATCCAGATTCAAAAATTTAGTTGATTGGTTGACTAATTTGGAAAGAGGCAGCAGCTGCAGGCCCCTTGCACCAGCAAAGAGGCGGTGGCTGGAGGCCTCTCATGCCAGAAAAGTGGCAGTGGCTGCTGCCTTGGTTAAGGCCAGAAAAGAGGCAGAGGTTGCAGGCCACTTATGCAGGCAAAGAGGCAGCAGCTAGAGGCCCCTTGTACTGGAAAAGAGGCAGTGCCTGGAGGCCCCTTGTGCCGGCAATGAGGGAGCAGCTGCCACCTTGGTTCAGCAAAGAGGCAGTGGCTGCAGGCAAAGAGCGGCTGCAGGCAAAGATGCCGGCAAAGAGGCGGTGGCTGGAGGCCCTTCGCACCAGCAAAGAGGCAGTAACTGCAGCCATTTGGGCCAGCGAAGAGGCAGCAGCTGCAGTCTGTTCACACTGGGAAAGAGGTAAAAGTAGGCTCAACAGGCAGTCATGTAGCTGGGCCACATGGGAGGCAGTGGAGAATGGTGAAGGAAGGCTCAGCAGGGAGCTGGGCTGTGTGGGAGGCCAGAGAGAAAGCAGGAAAATGGGTTGGGCCATGGGGACCACGTGGTTGAGGCAAGTGAGTTAGCAAGCGAGGAAGCCAGAGAGCAGTAGCTTCTATGCTGTGGCCAAGACAGAAGAGGTAAGATAAGGGGTGATTGGGAGGGGAGGGCCGGGCAGGGCGCAGTGGGCAGGGCCAATTAGTTGTACAATTAGCCTATTCTCTGAACTGTGCAAAAATTTAGCAACCTGTTTGCCCGAATCGGTCCAAACCGGCTGAAACCCAGCTCTGCCTTTATCTGTTCTTGATATTTTCTTCAGATTCATTGTATTTTCTAAGATTATTGTGATTGTAACAGCATCTATCTAAACATCAACAGTATCAGGTACATATGATTATAAATCTATACTTCCTTTGCCTTATAAAGCTTGTACCAGTGTTCTGAATTGAAAAGGCAAGTAAGAAAGGGCTCTTTTTCTATGATAAAGACTAGTCACCTAAAAACCTTCCACCAAGGTTTTTCTTTCAGCAAGAGACTAGTGAAAATTGTGATGCAATTTAGCAGCACCCCTTTAAACATCAAATGTTTCCATGGAAACTAAAATCTCAGATCAACATGAAAACCTTCCAGGAATCAGACTTTACCATTAGCATGATCTAAGCATTCTTCATGCCACTAAAAAGCAAGCTTCTCCTTCAGGTTGTCATTAATACTCATTGAGTTTGTGGGATTTCTGAAATTCTGAATACCTGGAGCAATAGAAGCATGTGCCTCTCTTCTCCCTTGTGGGTATGTGTGGGTGTTTTACGTACAATAGTAAACACCCACCGTCTGTCCTTTTAGATTTTACAGTAGTTGTTCCCTCTTTAGCAAAAACAATATAACAAGGATTGATCTGTGTGTCATTTACAGCAATGTCAAGGGATAGCAGAACCCCAAATTCTGAATGATTTAGGCTCCTCTATTTCCCCGCAAAACGGTGTCTACAGTGGAGCTACCCTCTCTCTAGCCTTTTGGAAATGCTTAAGAATCTGGCTCTACTGACTTGTTTGGGGCCCACAGAAGACGACACAGCCATAGGGCTGGTTAACATCCCGAAGCCCCTCCTCTGCCTTTTATAATTCTGAATTTTAATTTCTTTATTCTTGCTTTTAAGTTATTATATTATATATCATTTTAATGTTTTATATCTATGTGTACATCACCCACTCTATAAGAAAGATGGGTAGTTTCAGAGAGAGAGAGAGAGAGAGAGACAGACAGACAGACAGAGACAGACAGACAGATAGACAGAGAGAGAGAGAGAGAGACAGACCTCAACTCCTTTCCCTCTTATTAGCATGTTCAACATGATTTATTGTATTCAGAACTGAGCATAATATTTTTGGGTTTCCTACCTCTGTCCTTCAGAATTGGAAATGAAAATGAAAATATAGCAAGAGCCCTTGGACTTATATACCATCCTATAGTGCTTTACAGTAATCTCTGGGCAGTTTACAAAGTCAGCATATTGCCTTCAACAATTTGGGTTTTCATTTTACCAATCTCAGAAAGATGGAAGGCTGAGGCAACTTTGAACTCTAGACTCTGGGCAGAGTTTGCCTACAATGCTGCATTCTGCCACTGTATCATCAGGGCTAAATATCTACCAAACTTTGTCCAATCTTCTTTTCTGTAGATGTTTTGGCTTCATACTCATAATAGCTAAAAAATCTAGAAGATCAAGAAATCTAACACATCCAGCAAAGTTCCAGGTAGAGAAAGGCTGTCTTTAGTTTTCTCTTGGCACCTTTTAAAATTTACATTTCTTCTGAGCTGCATTTATGCTCAGATGTGCCACTTTAGAGTATTTATTATTGAGAGACTGGCAAATGTTACTTTAACATTGCTCATTGACACTTCTTGTTGGTTCTCAAGCTGTCTGAAAACCACAAGCATTTTGATTCTCTCAAATACATTATGAAATTTGTAAATTTTCTTGGCGATATAGGGAGGTTTGGTTTACAAATATCATTATACTTCACTGTCCCTTTGTTTTAGAGCCTCAGTTGCCTATTCTTACTTGCCTAAAGGAACTCTGGGATCAGAAGTTTTAAAGAGACAATTGTAGGTAGAGTATTGCTTTTTAACCCCGAGGGTAAAGTCGCAATTCTTGTTTATATATTAATATTTAATTTCCTGGATTTTATTTTTCTTACACAGAACAAAACATGGTGGCAAAGTAGCAAGGGGCAGCACCATATTCAAATTTGTAATTTATAAATCCTCTATGATGACCCGTAGTCTCTCAAAATAACCCAAAACCCAAAACATATGTTAAAGTCCGGTAACGCCTTCAACTTAACTTCACTGTTTTATTCGGCACAGTTTAAAGTCACAAAAGTAAATAATGAGGCAAACAGAACCAAAACAAATCGCATTGACCAGAGTTCTGAAGCAAGCCAAGATAACTAATTATAAACTCCAGGAAAATAACCGTGGGAAGAATGCCAGCAAAGATAAGCCTCTTTCAAGGTAAACACTAATTGACTTCAGCAATTCTAAAACTTATATACATAGCTCCCACCTGCAAGCCACGGGGAGGATCATGGTAATCTCCTCTTGAGTAGACCTCACTTCTCCCTGATCCTTGAGTAGACCTCACTTCTCCCTGATCCTCCCCTCCCTGTGTGACCTAGGATGGATAGGGGATGGGCCTGGATCCTCCTCTGACTGCTCAGCCAGCTTCTGCCCTTCCCCAGCCTCCTCCACAACCTCTGGAGCCACACTCCCACTCCCTGTTGGCTGTTCCTCCTCTTCCTCAGAGTCNCTCTGGAGCCACACTCCCACTCCCTGTTGGCTGTTCCTCCTCTTCCTCAGAGTCAGACTCCACCAGGGGCATGACATCCTCATAGCAGTCAGTTTATATCACCCCTGGGTAAATGAAACCTGATATGTTTTTCAACACCTGGTTGTAATAGTCCATGTCCTGTCAGCTGTTCATCTGCCCCATGAATCTCTTCAGTCATGTCAGATCAGGGCTGTCAAACTCACGGGCCGTGGGACAGATGCGTCATGTGCTGGCCACGCCCATGCCCAGTTTAGCGAAGGGGAAACAAGTCCCGATATGTCATGTGATGACATGAGTTTGACACCTCTGTGTCAGATGGCAACTCAATAACTGGATCTCTGAGTCAGTTTTCACTCCTTGGTTGGCTTCTCAGCTTCCTATGAGTGCACAACCATTGCTTTGATTTCTGCTAGATTTGTTCTTCCTTTCTGCTTGGATCAACTTGCAGTTTGTCATGCTGATGTCATTACTATGTGCTGTTTTACCAGCTACACTGACAAACCCAGAATTACAGCTCAGTGATCAAACTAGAAAAACATTCCCTAATCCAATATTTTTATGGTGTTTTTGAAGTCATCAGGGTCAGGTCTGCAGTCTTCAGGCCCAAAAAACAGATAGAAGTGGTGACAGAATATGCTTTCCAAGCAAGTGCTTTCTAAGTAAGTTTGCTAGTTTGATTCTAAAGTATGCTGAATGAAAATGAAGCATGTGAGTCCTTGGTGCTGTCTAAACTTGATTGTTTTCTTGGAGATGTTTCATCAGCCAACAAGGTAACATCATCTAACATTGATGATGTTACCTAGTGGGGTGATGAAATGTCTGCAAATATTCTCTTCTATTGGAACTCTGGAGCCATATGTGAAATCTGAGAGCTTCTTTTCTCTGTCTTTCAAAAAAAGAGTAAGAATTGTTGGAGGAGAAAAGATTTTTATGCAAAACTTTGACCATCTGATTTAGCTTTTGCTCTGCAGAGGAAACTAAAATGGAGGGATAGAAAAGGGAGCTGACAGCAAGATTGCAGGCAAAGAAAAAAAATGGCAAGAATAGGGAAAAGGATTCACAAACAGCGGTCTGAAAGAGAAAGTCAAAATGGTGTGACCATTATTTAAAGTGGGCTGTGTTGGTTGAGGAAGCATCAAAAGCAGCTTACAGTCTACCAGTGTTTTACAAACTTCAGGTTTAAAGATTAATTTTGGAGAAGTTTCTTTAAGCCTTAGAAACTCATTTCCTCTGATGAATAAAAGTCAGAATAAACTCCCATTTCAGGAGTTATGTGAAAGAAAGAAAGAAAGCTCATCCTTCTCATTAAAGAGAGGGTTTTTAAATGTTACTGAAGGAGAGGGTTGGCTGATTTCCCATGACATTTCATTTTATAAAGTTGTAAAGTTCTATAATAGTTTTAATATATGGATTAAAATTTGTATTGCTTGGTGTATTTATTTCCTACCTAATCTTAACCTTCACAAAATGATAAATTTTATACAGGGAGCTAGTAGAACTTTATTTATTTATCATTTCAAGATAATATCAGAAGTCTGGAGAGCCTGTGTTATAACCATTAACACCTTTGACAGAATTGCAAACAGAAATCTTGAGTCAAATTTGAAAAGTATTCAGTCAAATTTGCAAAGGATATAGGAATATAGATGGCTGGATTCACACAAGATATGAAAACCAAGCTAAATAATGTGCTGGCCTAGAAACCAGGAGGCAGATGATAGATAGATGATAGATAGATAGATAGATAGATAGATAGATAGATAGATAGATAGATAGATAGATAGATAGACAGACAGACATTTTTTGAGGGTAATATGTAAAGTGAGTTATACACTATTGTTTATAGGCCTGTGGCTAATTAACCAGCTGTGGCTGATCCAACAGCCATATAACACAATATGTGATCCAGCCACTGTGATACAAGTGAAATCAGTATCTTTCCTTCAGAATTGTTGGTATCTATCAACATTCCAAAATTGTCAATCTTCTTCAGAAAGCTGTCATGAGCCACAGACAAAAAAAAGGTCAACCTTTTCCTCTTCTTGTTGTTAGTTGCAAAGTCATGTCCAACTCATCGCGACTCTATGGACACCTTTTCCTGACAAAAACGTGATCCATTGAAGAAGGAAATGGCAACCCACTCCAGTATCTTTGCCATGAAAACCCCATGGATGTTAGCTTTTCCTTTAGAACTCTGCATTTCCATCAAATAAGTTCATAAAGGATAGTTGACCTTGCAAAGGTAGGGAAGCAATGTGTGACCCTCTAAGTCAGTGTTTCTCCACCTTGTCAACTTTAAGATGCTGCCGTCTGGGAGATGTTGGGAGTTGAAGTCCACACATCTTAAGATTGCTGAGGTTGAGAAACACTGATCTCAATATTGTTGAACTACAATTTACAGCATTCTTCATTAGTGGCCAGGCTACCTGGGGCTGGATAGAGTTGTATTTTTGCAACATCTGGAAACCCATATGTTTCCCATTCTTCATGTAAGGGTAATTGGAAAGACTTTTAAAAAATACTGGCTTTAATGTATGTCCTTATGGAATTGGACACTGCTTGTCACCTCCTTATAAAATGGCTGTTTAATTAATAATCTTTCAGTATCCAGTCAGTTCACATATCTGTAATTAATGAGTTATCTTATGATTTTCAGTCAAACACCAGCTGACTACACTATGTTCAGAGTACTCCTGATAATGAGGAACTGGGGGAAAGGTGTTCTCATCATTATGCTGTATGGAAGAATGAAAATGTGCCAGATATTTAAGGATAGAAAAATATGTAGTGGGAGTTTCCTTCTGAGGTTTTCACTTGGAAATTGGAACAAGATTGACATTAACACAGCAAGCTAGAAGAATTAATGAAGGAAATTAGTGAATGTTAGATTGGGAAGCTGTTATTGCTGTGAATTTTGCTTACATTGAACAGAATTGAGTCTAATTAAAAGCAAGTGCAGAGGTTCTAAGTATAGTAGAAATATTTTAATACACATTCATTTTGCTCTAAGGCACATTAGTAGATGTGTAGTCCTGAAGATTTCTAAGATGTGTATATTCTGCATCTAACTTTGAGAAATTATTCTCCTCCAAATATAGTTTCAAATGCCAGAATTTTTGAATATGTTTTTCTAACCCTATTATCAGGATAGAAATATTTAAAATAATAATGGAACTAAAGTAATATTAGAGAGCCAATTTGGTGTAGAGGTTAAGGCACCAGGCTAGGAATTGGGACATTGAGAGTTCTAGTTCTCCCTTAGACTAAGGTAGCTGGGTGACCTTCAGCCAATCACTCTCTCTCTTAGCCCTAGGAAGCAGGCAAGGACAAATCGCTTCCAAAAAATCTTGCCATGGAAACTGCAGGGATTAGTCCAAACAATCACCAGGAGTCAAGGCTGACTCAAAGGCACAAAAATTAATAAGTGTGTAATATTGGGTAGAAACATTCAAATCTCAGAGCAGTCGTATTATTCCAATCTGATCCTTGTAGCTGCAACTGTAGAGCTGAATTAAGGAAAGCAGGATGCTACCATTTCTTCTTAATACTCCTTCCCTTAAAAAAATGAATGCTGGGCATTAAGTTCAAATAATTTAACTTTCTAATATGTATGGTGATGAAAATATGGACACTTTGGCAGTTTTTTTTACAATTAATGAAAAGCGGGGGGAGGAGAAGTCTTCTCAGGCTGGTATAGAGGCAGAAGATGAAATCCAATGGTGGACTCTACGTTTGAGGTTGAACTTCTTGTTCTGATTTCCAAGGGGTTAGCCAGCATTTCCTATACTTCCTAAGCTACTGTCTCCAAAAAACAAACCTTGTTCATTTTTTTGTGGCAGGAAAATCAATCTGGTAAGATGATAGTATTATCACTCTCATTCTACACAAGTCCCTTTTGCTCTCTTAGTTTGCTGTCTCATTTTGTTGCCTTCTCATTGGCCAATACTTCTATACTCTCAATCAGCTCTTTGTTTCAAGTATTAGACTTCCTATACAATTAGTAGAAGTCCAGCTGTCATCACCTAAATAGGGCCTAATAGACTGCTCTTTTAGTCAACTATATTTCATTCCTTGAAGGCAGAAAGAAATTATTTCAGACTTCTTCAGAGTAAATGCAAGATACTTTTCACAATAACAGTGTAACACTCAATCTGTGTAGTCAGAAGTAAATCCCAGTCATTTCTGGGGACTTATTCTCTAGTTACTAAATCCCAGCCTACAGCAGGCAGCAACATCTATGGCAGGGGTATCAAACTCCATTTCATTAAGGGCCACATCAGGGTTGTGTTTGACCTCGGGGAGCTGGAGTGAGCAAGGCCAGGGTGGGCACTGACAAGGTCGGCTTGACATCACTCATGTCGGTGGCGCCTGTGGTGGCCCAAGCACTCTTGCAGCAAAAATGGGCTGAACTCTGTTTTTACTGGCAGAGGATTGCAGGAGTTCATGGAAGCCAAAAACGGAGTTTGGGAAACCCGTTCTCACTGGCAGAAGCCCTGTGAGCTAGTCCTTCACTGTTTCCAGGGAGTTTTCACGGGCCAGATCTAAGTACCTTGCAGGCCGGATCCAGCCCTTGGGCCTTTAATTTGACACCTTAGTATAGGGAATCACCTGGATGTCCCAAATCTATAGGCTGCATTGGGAAGTCAGAAACAATGCTCCAAGAAGTACTGGCCCTAATATTACATTTGTGTCTCCCTGTTCTGAGAGATTTAAGTAAGAAAGGTGGATTGTAGATACCATTCTGAGAACTTTGTTTTCTCAAGTTTTCGCGGGTATTTATATGTATGGTATTCAGCTTTGTTCAGGTATTTTCCCATGTCGTTATAGTTGTGCTTTTAAAAGCGCGTTATAGTTGTGCTTTAAAAGCTCAACTATAATGATGTGGGAAAATACCTGAACAAAGCTGAAAACATACATTCTGAGAACTTCTATATACAGGTAGCCCCTGACTTATGAGCACAACTGAGTCTAGAATTTCCATTGCTAAGCCTCGATATCTTCCAATCAAGAAGAATTGGGAAGGTCAGAATGAATCACGGAACCCATAGTGCTCAGCTATGTTATTTGGAACAGGTCATCCATTCTGAAGCAATCACTAGATAACATTGAGATTCTTGAATATGGACTGTTTCCTTCAGCTTCCTTCAGAATAGTTCAGCTATTTACATTTATGATATTTCTGCAAAGTGATAACAGTACAGTGTGGAATAGTGGATAGCTGTTGGACTGGGTCTGTCACATTTCTTAGCCTAATGTTCGATACAGGATAGTTGTTACAGAGAACATTGCAGGGAAGTAAGGCTGTGTATGCTGTCTTGAACTCCTGAAGTAAAAGCAATGTACAAGTCTAACATGATGCACAATCAACTCACATGCTGAACCTGATGTGAAACAATTACTATAGTTCTTCTTCACTCTGGATTAAGGAAGTTCCTTTAATTGAGGGTACAAATGGAAATAAGCTTGAACAGTGCTTCACATGGAAGTAATGCTGAAGATATCCAGCTATGGCTTTTTGTACTGCAGGGGCAACCAACAGCTACAATTATGTATGAATGCTGCTTCATCTGAGTGTCCTATAGAGACTGAGCTGGACAAATGTAATATATCAAGAGCATTTAACAGTTTAAAATGAAATTGCCAAACCTGGGATTTTCCTTGTTGCCCACATAAGAACCCGTTAATGATGATGGCATATTGTGTGTGTAGGTGGAGAGAGAGGAGGGGAGGGAAGTGGGGAGGGAGGGGGATGGAGGATGGAGACATATACCTATTGGCAAATAATTGCTACAGAAGGCACCCAGTACCGATGATACAATCTTCAATAAATTAAATAACAAATCCCATTAGTTTTTTCGCAGATATGTTTCTCTATGTAAAATCTCTCTCTGTCTATTGTACGTACCTGAATATTTGTAGTTACATTACAAATAGTACTTGAACCATTAAAAGAAACCATGGAAACTCACAGTTACCACAGAAACATGGGAAGATGCAGAAAAGGAATGTAAGGTTAAAAATTCAGGTTCTTAACACTGGATTTCTGCACTCACCAACGCTGAAATGAAGAAGAAATGAAGGTTTTACTGGAAAATATTCCAAGGGTCTCTTTTGAATCTTCCTTTTCCTTCTAACACTGCTTCATTCATGTTCATTCTGTATTTCCACAAGGTGGAATTACAAGAGATGAATTACATAAACCCACAATTTCTGAGTATTGTTCATTTAGGAGGGAAGTGAGAAAACAATCAATATTATTTTGCATGATGAATGCCATTCTAGCACATGCAGGATTAATCCCAAGTTAATCTGTGCTACACCTAATGGCCCAAGCCAATTCTGAACTTTGTCCCATGTGTATCTGGAAGGGAGTACAGAGGGTGGAGCAATGAAAAAAAGGCTATGAGATTGAATTTACTTGGTATGAGATAGGGGGACCTTTCTGTTTTTCATAATTTGGGAGGGAGAGTTGGGAGGGGCTATTCTTTATTTTTGTGTGTGTATATGTGTGTGTATGTGTGCTGCCTTTATTGTTTTTATGAATAACTCAAGATGGAGAATGTATCCAACACACCTCCTTCCTCTTACTTTCCTCAGCTGGACACCCTGTCAGGTGGGTTGGGCTGAGAGAAAACGATTGACTCAAAGACACTGAGTTGGCTTTCATGGTTAAAGGCGGGACTGAAACTCACAGTTTCCTGCTTTCTAGCCTGGAACCTTAACTGTTGGACAAACTGGCTCCCATTATATTGAAAATAATGGTGACTCTATTAGAGGACTTGCGTGTTTTTTGCCTCGAAGTAAGACCAGCTGCCAACATAAACTTCTGTAGTAACAGGAGGCTCCTGGGAATAGAAAGCAAGGAGGTAAGGAACAGGGGGACTCACTCTTCAGAGCTGTGGAGAGGAATGGACAAACCAGATGCCTTGATTGTGGGTGGAGATGGTGGCTGTGGCACGTGGATGCTGATTAGCTTTGTGAGACATTTCCAGGCTTGGCATTCTGTGGCTGACAGACTGGAGTGCCTGGCAATTGCAGGTAGGCAGTTAGATACAGCTGCCTGGCTGAATCTGCATTATGATGAATGAAGGAGCTCTCAAGAGGGGGGTGGGTACAGTTGTTCTGCATTGGAATGCAGAAGCATGCTAGTGAACCCCACCCCCTGGCTACCCACTGCGCATTTCCTGCATGCATTACACACAAATCTAGTTTGTCAATCTACATGCAATGCCTTCATTATCCATGCACAAAAGGATTTGGAGCCAGATTTACATATCCAGAAGGGAGGGTAGCCACTCTTCTTCATTTCTCTGTGTGCCGTGGTTGAAAGGGCTGAAAAGCCCAGAAAAGCTGCTCTATTCAAAGGGTATATGCCTATAGCATGCAACAGAGTATTACCGATCAGGAATAATTGGACGGAAAGTTAAACACGCTTAATTTTTATAGAAAAGAGTTGCATGCTTTGCTCTTTTTTACATTTGCATAATTAAGTTCTCATACACGGGATTCAAATGGTTTATATTAATTAATATCTGTCGTTATCCATCAAAAAGGTAATGCTTATATACTGGGAGAATTTGACTGTTTATCAGGAAGCACATAAACTAATCAGTAAATGAGCAATAAGGTATGTTAAGCAAGATGGAAAGTTAGAAATACTAAAAATATAAGACTTAAATCTCTGTAATCCGAAGTCTAATCGGTAGTTTAATTCAGAGGGATTTACTGCCAGATCAGTGTATGTACAATTGCTAATTTAAGGAATTAAAAATATGAGAAAAATGTAAAGATAAACCCAGTAAAGATGAATTTTGACTGGCAATTTCATTTGAATTCATATGTCATTATAAAAGTAGAATAGAATGGATTCAGATCTAGTGTGACCTGAAGGAGATATACTGAAATACCTAAGTCAAAAGTCTTTAAAGGATAGGCATGCTTACATGTAGACCCAACAGCATGGAAGGTAAGCATTACAGCAATAAAAATGCTAGTTGCTATTGAGGTGAGTATGGTGAGAAAAATATTACAGAAAAGGTATCGTAAAATATCTTTTTTTTCCCCTTATGGCAGTAAAGCAGTAAAATGTTAAGGAGTGGAGACTAACATTATTCATTGCTATGCCACTATATAAACTGCGCCATTCTCTTGAGATTAGGGAAATGATGGGAATTTGTTTTGAGACCGAGAACAATATGACCTACCTGCCAGTTTTAGTCAATGGATTTGGGCAGGGAAAAAATAATGAAGCTACAAATAAAGTTAATCTAAAGTTAAGCTACGGTTTTTAAAAACAAAATAGGAAAGAACTTGAGCCTTTGTAGTCTCCTATGGCACTATTTATTCTGTCCAAGGTATGGATAATAGAGCCAACACTATCTTTGAAAGGCTATGGAGTTTAAAAACTAAGATGGCAAAGGCTTCCATAAGAAAAAAAGGCATTTATCTCTGTAGGAACAAAGATAGTTCAAGGAATTACAACCACGTTTCCAGTTTTTATTGCAGGAAGAATGTACTTATGTCTAGAAGTTGTTAAATGCCTTTCCTATGCAACAAAATAATGACAATCATCCTTTTTTCTTGTCTGGATTAAATGTACAGAAATGCAGAAATGATCTTGAAAGTATACAGGAGCCATTAAAAGAAGAAAAATGGCAATTCATTCCTGGGAAGGGAAAGAAACTCAAAATAACTTGGCCCTGATTCTGGCTGAAAAAGAGGAGGCAAAGGAAATTCTGACAAGATTTCAAAAATTTTGCAATTATATCTTCCAACAATATTGTAGCTTTCCTATAATTCTTACAGTGTCTGCATCAGTGGTGGGATTCAAAAACCTTTACCACCTGCTCAGTGTGGCTTGGTGGGCACGCTTTGCGTGCCTGCACACATTTTGTGTGCGTGTGTGCACCAAACACACTTTATGCAGGCCCAGAGGCATTCCAACCCACCTCCTGCAAACCTGTACTCTCCCAGTCGCTTCAGCAGCTGCTGCGCAGTACCCTTCTGTGCCACACAAAGCACCTGTGCTTCAAAAGCAGAAGATAAAGGTGAGTATAGGAGCCCAGGCAGGTGCGTGGGCCCAACAGCAGAGCAATGGAGAGAACGGTTCAGTTTCTGCTGCTCATCGCTGCTACCAGAACCAGGCCAAACCGGTAGCATACCACCACTGGTCTGTGTCCTGGCCTAGCCTATCATGGTGAGGTGATATCTAGCTTTAGTTTATTATTTCAAATCCACTCCATTAATAAAGTCATAAATTGATTTAACTCTTTTATTATTTCAAATGCACTTCACAATTGAAGCCGGGAATTAATTCAAGTCTTTCCCAATGTCATCTACATTTGATTTAAAAAAAATCGAAATTGAAAATTAAAATAGAATTGAAGTCAATTATACAGGTAGTCCTTAACTTATTTTTACAATTGAGCCCAAAATCTCTGTGGCTAAGCAAGATAGTTGTTAAGTGAGTTGTGCCCCATTTTATGGCCTTTTTTGCCAAGAGAATCACTGCAGTTGCCAAGTGAATCATTCAGATGTTAAGCAAATCTGACTTCCCCCATTGACTGCTTGTGGGAAGCCAGCTAAGAAAGTTACAAATAGCAATAGCACTTTGACTTATATACCACTTCACAGTGTTTTACAGCCCTTCCTGAGTGGTTTACAGGATCAGCTTATTGCCTCCAACAATCTTGGTCCTCATTTTACCAACTTCAGAACGATGAAAGGATGAGTCAACCTTGAGCCAGTGAGACTCGAACTGCCAAATTGCAGGCAGCCGGCAGGCAGCAGAAATAGATTGCAGTACTGCATTCTAACCACTGTGCCACCGTGGCTCATGGTGAATGGTGATCACAAGATCCCAGGTTAGTGCAACTGTCATAAGTACATGCCAGTTGCCAAGCGTCCGTATTCCAATCAGATGACCATGCAAAAGCAATGCTCATAAGTGTGAAAACTGGTCAGAACTCACTTTTTTCAGTGCTATTGTAATGTTGAATGATCATTAAATGAATGGTTGTAAGTCAAGGACTACCTGTACAGGAATGATTCCTCACTCCATGGTTCAATTCTCATCAATTTCTGCCTGAGTTGAACCTTGCATAGAGTGGATGTTGGAGGGAAAACCACATTTAATTGACCCGTATCATTGGATTATGCAAAGCTTTTAAAGGATGCTTTGATCGAATCACCCAATAAATCAGATTCATGTTTTGAGGAAACTTACTCAGTTTAGCAAATCAAATCAGCCAACTGCTATGACTTCACTGGTCTTTAGGGGTTCTTTCCAACAATGCTACAATCTCATTACCAATATGGACAATTCTGAAAGGATGTGAATGTGATGAGTAGCTAGCCAATGAATTTTATTACCTTATTAAACTCTCTGCTTATCGGCGCACCTTTGGGATTGTAAGCAAGTTTTCACTTCATGCTTCATTCACTTTTTCAGCTTTCAGCATCTCTATTTTATTCAGCCATAATCCTGAAGGTCTGCCTTTTTTCATGTGTTTATGGGAGATTACGCTTTTTTGCTATTTCTGCCAACATATCTGGGAATTCAGATCAACTCCCAACATTCTAATAAGGGCTGCAGACCAATTCACAGTCTTGGGTCAAACTTCACTTTTGAGACAAATGACAAAGTTTCCAAGCTGTCCCAAATGTTTTATGCCAGTTTCTCTGAATTCTAAGGCACTGCACTAGCCTGCTTCTGCTATCTCTATTAATTAACCAACCAGCTAGCTAACCCCAGAGACTGGCAACAAGTCATAATTCTCTTCTGTTGAACTATGACTACCAAACATTCTCAGATAACTACATTAACATAAATCCAAGGTACATAGTGGGGGGAAAGGTAGAAAAGGCAAACAAATCTACTAAAATGAAGATAGACAAGTACTATATATGTACAAATTTACCATATACATAAAGTATTACCAAATTGTCATCTATTATTGTTGAGGTAAATAACAAAATCCATCCAAATTGGATAAAATTATGATTTCTGCCTCATAAACTCATAGTTCTTGAGTTACAACCACATTAGAGCCCCACATTTCTGTCAGATAGTTGTTAAATGAGTTTTGGCCATTTTTATGACCTTTCTTGCCACAGTTCTTAAATGAATCAGTGCAGTTGACAAATTAGTAACAGGCTTGTTAAATGAATCTGTCTTCCTCATTGATTTTGCTTGTCAGAAGGTCACAAAAGGGGATCAAATGACCCCAGGACCCTGCAACCATCATAAATACAGACCAGTTGCCAAGCGTCCAAATTTTGATCATGTGACTTTGCAGACGCTGCAACGGTTGTAAGTGTGAAAAAAGGTCATACATCAGTGCCATTGTAACTTTGAATGGTTATAAGTTAAGAACAATCTGCCTTTCAACTTTGTATTTTTTTTCTCTAATATGGCAATTGAAGAGACTTTGTTAATTCACATCTCAATTGTTCTGTTATCTAGAGATTTCCAGTGCTGGGCAATTTTTACTTTTGATGCTAAAATTAAATAGATAATAAGTCCCCTTTTTACACTTGCAGTTCAATTCTGTAAAAGAATGCAGTAGATCAAAGTCAGGGGAGCAAAAGCCACATTTGCCAGGCAGCCACACACAACCCATTGATCAAAAGCAACAAGCAACAGCAGCCCTCAAGGATCTAAGCCGGTAGGCATTTTCCAGGGTTATGCCAGGTCTGGAGTTCTAGAAAAGAACATAAAAAAGTAAGAACATACTTTTTTTCCACTTTGAAAGTTATATTTGAAAGTGGAGCAGAAACTTCTTGCATTAGTTCCATTAGTGCAACATAGGCTCTTTATTGTACAGTTTGATAGCTGCTGTGATATTCTTCCCTCATCCCTATGATACAGAAGTCCCAAAATTTTATTGTAGTGAGACTTTTGAAGGAATTTTGTTGAAGTTTAGCAGGGTTGATCTATTGTGAAAAGTGTCTCACCTCTGCTATTTTCATCCCATTCTGCCAAAATTACAGAAAATGCTAGTATTTTGATGCTTCCCCTGAATAACTTATGAATAAGTCTTTCTCTCTGAAACAATTTCTTCCATTAGCAACAGCCTATTAGACTTACATACCACTCCATAGTACTTTACAGCCCTCTCTAGCAAGTTACAGAGTCAACACATTGCCCCCAACAATCTGAGCCCTCATTTTACCAACTGCAGGAGGATGGAAGGCTGATCTTGAGCCAGTCAGGATCGAACTGCTGGCATCAGCAGAGTTAGCCTGCAATACTGCATTCTAACCACTGTGCCTCCACGGCTCTTACTCATCAATTTGAATTGAACTGATTTGCTTCCCCATCTCAAAGCTCAGCTCTGATTCCTTTGAATCTCAAATCTTCAGATCAAATCGAATCAATACTGATTGGCATACCAATTTCATGCTTCATCAATGATTTTAACTGCCAACCTATTTCACTCATCCCCAATTACATAGGAATCTACTGTCTGCAGCAAAATGTAGTGATGGACATTAGGTTGAAGAGGAAATAGACAAATTCATGCCTGTCAATCATGGCAACTAATCCAGAGGCTATATGGAGCTTCCCAGGATCAGAGACAGAGTACCATTAAATGCCAATCAGAGAAGCAACAATGGGAGAAAATTCTTGACTCCATATTCAGACAAAAAACAATAGTACTTAGATTTATATACCGCTTCACAGTGCGTTACAGCCCTCTCTAAACAGTTTACAGTCAGGCTATTGCCCTCAACAATCTGGGTCCTGATTTTACCAACCTCGGAAGAATGCAAGGCTGAGTCAACCTTGAGCCAGTCAGAATTGAATTGCGGGCAGTCAGCAGATATAGCCTGCAATACTGCACTGTAACCACTGCACCACCATAGCTCTCGTATTTGTTGCTGGAGATGCTAAATCTGCATCTTCTTCAGTTCCTTAGAAGTTTTTTGGGAAATTTTATTCTTGATTTTAGTTGAAGCAATACGATTTAATGTTTGCTGTTGGGTTCACTGAGTTTTTTTTTTGTTGTTGTTGTTCCATTTTCTTCTTGAAGATGCAGAAGAACCAAACTATTAATGTTTGGTTAATTCTATTTTCTATCCATCCAGTCATTCCTTAAAATATTCTCAGAATTCTCTTACAAGATAGCTTTACCTGTAATGCCTCTGTTGAGATGTTGATATTTCTCACTAAGCATATTCAATATGGGTTTTTTTGCAGACTGCATTTTCTTTCCTGGGAAGAAAACGAAGCTCTTTTTTGATCCATTTGCTGCTGTCCTGTTCTTGGTACTCCAAAAAAGGCTTATAAACAATTCATTAAAATGCATGTGATGATAAAAGCTACTTGGAACAAGTCTTCTGCAGGGATCAATTAAAGATAAGGTTGTTTTGTTAAGTGTGGAAAAATCTGTATGTTGTGAATCAAACTCTTTGGAAGCAATAATTTCTGTAAAACTAAGGAAGTAAGAGTTGTTGAGAAATAAGTCCTGTCCTGTAACAAGGTCTGCAAGCAAGGAGAAAGATCTAAAGAGCAACTGAAAAGATTGAAAAGAACTGAAAACCATGCATGATGTGGAGGAAAGAGGACAGAAGAAAGTATGTTCCTTTTCTCAAAAGTTAAGAGCAAGAACCAACCAATGAAACTGGTTGGAGGAGACACAAAAAGAAGCACTCCTTCACACAGTGCAAAGTGGAATTCTTTAGCCCAAGACATCGGCATGTCCCTTGGCACTCAGCATACTTCTTCTAGAACAGGGGTGCCAAACTTGTATTGGCATGGTGGTGTCACATCATGTATCAGAACTTTTTTCCTCTTTGTAAATCGGGTGGGGGCGGGGCCAGCATGTGATGCATCTGGCCCATGGGCCACGAGTTTGACATCCCTGTTCTAGAGATACACTTGGCTCTATCCCTTCTTGCATTTCACAAGCCTGCAAAAACTGCACTTCTCTGATATGCCTTTACCCTGAATTGATTGTGGTCATCATTGTAGGCATGCATGTGTGTTGATTCCCCTGGGCCTTTCCCCAGATAACTCTCTAAAAATCATTTCAGAGGAGGATGAACCAGTTCCAGGCACATCAGGAGGAGAGTTGGCGAATGGCTCCAAACAGCCGCCTTAGAGTGATTTGGCTGAAGCACAGCTTCAGCAGGACAGCTCTGAGGCTTCAGATGGGAAAGCACACACAACTGCAACAAGTCAGTCATAAGGATGAGGAACTGCTTTCTGCATCTACTCTAAGAACACATAGGGCAGAGAAAAGGCAGAAGCAGCTATGGTCAGTCTGATTACTCATGAGGAGTCAGTCTTGCCCCTCTTGATGGGCTGTATGAGAAGCTGGTTAGAGCAGACAGATTTAGCCTACATAGCAGACAGACAGAGACGATACTGGGAAAAAAAGTGTTCATTTCTTAGCTGCATGTTTTCTGGTCTTTGTGATTCTAACTTGTCTTGCTTTGGATTGACCCCATGCCTTGTGAACTCTGAACATTTCTTGTCTCATATATCCTCTTGTATTGCGGATTTAATTTTGCCTAGTGGTTTTATCTTGTTTGGGAAACTTTCAAGTGCCTTGTGGACTCACTGGCCATTGCTCTGTGGACTAGCATTGGTCTGCTTTTAGCTGGATTTAATTGAAGCACTTCTGAGTTTTAAATGAAGGGAATTGCTGGGGAATATTAATAAACTCACTAACTCACTGTTACATGGTGGGACAGCAGTTTCAGAAGTGGTATTCAGCATGTTGTGACCAGTTCTGGAGAACCAATAGCGGAAATTTTGAGTAGGTTGGAAAACCAGCAAATCCCACCTGTGACTGGAGATTTTACAGTATCCTTCCTTTGCCATGCCCATCAAGCCATACCCACAGAACTGGTAGTAAAAAAAATGAATCCCCCCACTGAGCAGTTTGTAATTTTAGTGTGGTTATTGGATGATTGTTTTGAAACATCTTTTTTTTATAACAATTTTTATTAAATTTTTAATAAAATTTTAAGTTTCCAAATTTAAAAAATATAAAACAAAACTTTATACATTGTTATCAAGACATATTTTGCATTTCCTCACATTTTTTTCAATATATGTATTTACTTATTCTTTTACCATTGCATCTTACTCTTACTATAAATCAGTATCTTTTATCCTTACATCTTAATCTTCTCCATGGTATATTTACATACTGTATTTACATATTCCCTCATTCTTCTCCTAATTGCCATTTTATTTTCTTTTTATTTCTAAACTACTCATACCAGACATCCCAGGCCCTATAATAAATTGAATCTTCTCTGTCTTTTATTTTCATCGTTAAGCCTGTCCATCTCAATACAATTTATTATTTTTTTAATAATCATGCCTTCTGGTGGAACCCTTTTTTCCTTCCAGAGTTGTGCGTACAAAATCCTTGCAGCTGTTAATATATATAACATAATATATCTATCTGTTTTATTGAATTTTTGTGTTATTATACGTAATAAAAAAGTTTCTGGATTAAATTCAGTTTTCTGATTCGTGATTTCTTCTATCCATTGTCTAACTGTATTCCAATATTTTTTCACTTCCTGGCATGTCCACCAGGTATGAAAATAAGTGCCTATTTCTTTTCCACATTTCCAACAATTTGGGTCTGAGTTAAACATTTTTGCCAATCTAGCGGGAGGAAGGTGCCATCTGTAGAACATTTTGTATTGATTTTCCTTGTATGCTGTGGACGTAATTAGTTTGTAATTTAATCTCCACATTCTCTCCCAATTTTCCAGGTCTATATTATGGCCAACATTTTTCGCCCAGACCACCATCGTCTCTTTGACCACCTGCTCTTCCATTTTAAAATCTAGTAGAAAATTATATGTTCTTGAAATCATTTTCTTTTCCATTTCTTGTAGAATTTTATCCAATTGATGCTTTTCCATGCAGAAATCAAATTGTTCTTTGTCCTTCTGATATCTCACCTGGTTTTGAAACATCTTTGATTGTCTTTGTTTTTTTTATTTATGATGAACCACTCAGAGTCTTCTGGTATTCAAGTGATCTACAGATATTGCAAATAAATAAAAATGCATGTGGGTAATAACAATAACAGCAATTCACTTCAAACACCTTAAAACAGGGTTGGAGAAGTCCATGGCAGACAATTATATCAAAGACTATCAGGTCAAGTCCCCAGTGTCATCTCCTGCATGGAGGTGGCATGACTCCACCTATTGGCAGAATAAAGCAGCTTTTTGCTCCATTGTTATATAATTAGAAGGGGATCTTCCATGGGCATGTTGGTGCTACAGGATGGAACAGAAAGAGCTCACCGGATCAGGATCCCCTTGTGCCCTCTTCTCCTAGAGCAAAGAGTTAATTCTGTAGTCCAGTTTTGGCATGGTGCCATTTATTATCTTCTGGGAAGCTGCTTTGAAAATGACGCATCAGAACAAGTGGTAGAGAACAACATAAAAAGTAATCTTTTAATAAAGCTCATAAAGGCAAAGCAAAATATTTTACATTTCTTTTTAACTAATCTTGATATTTGGAGAAGGAAAAGTAGAACAAATCACAACATGTTCGAACACATGACTTACATATCTGGGTTGGCGCCAGGATGTCAGGACACTTGTATCATCACTTTTCCTCACAGCAATTTGTCAAACACAGAAACATGCAAAAAAAAAAAAAAAAAAACC
>BHFT01043623.1:0-18315 GCA_004320025.1 Laticauda laticaudata | reverse complement strand
ATGCAAAAAAAAAAAAAAAACAACCCAACCCACCTCCACATGTGGCAGTAAATTTCTGTGACAGAATATTGATTCAAGTCATTTTGGACCATGTCAGTTGAGGATCAGTCAAGTGGACAAAGGAAACAAATACTTCTTATTTCTTTCTCCTATTCTCTCCTATGCCAGTCACATACATAAAATATGTCTATGTTAGTGTGAAAGATACTTCTAATAGTCCAGCTTCATCTTATTTAAATTCTAAATATATGAGTATAATAAGCATGGAGATAGATGCAGTTACATTAATTGTTTCAGTCTAGCTGACACTCTCCCAAGGCATTCTATCAAAAGCAAAATTAATTTTGTATTAACCTATTAACAATACATAAATTAAAATAGTTTAAAAAGCAGAGCAACGTTCTAAGAAGAGCAATGTTCCCACAAAATGGAAGAATAATCATAAAAGATCATAACAGATCACTAATCATAATATTTTGCAAGGCATTAACAGAGAGATTAAAACATTCCAATCTTCAGTTACATATTTTCTAAGTATTTGCAATATTTTAGATCAGTTTATTCCAGAACAGCAAAATCTACAGCATCATATATTATTCTTTGAGTTCTGAAGTCTGTTTTATGGGAAATGAATCTTAAAATAATCTGAAATGATAATCGTGCTTTCTGCTTCTTCCTCTTCTCCCTATATGTTGAGCAGCCAACTACTCAAGGAGAATGCAAATGCAAAAGGAGAAAACTAATCAGTAAACTAGTTCTTTTGAGAACTATGGGTAGATATGTAATAGTTATAGATATTCTGCATAAATTACAATCCATGCAATAGAATTAAATCTGTTACAAAATTGATGCCTTTCAGAGAAGTTGGCTTCTAATTATGCCCTTTTTAACTGGAAATTCTGATATAACGTGATATGTTTAACAAATCCTTGGTTGGGGTTGGATGGAGCGTCACATTGGTACTGATTTTTTTTTTTCAGAAGAGAGAGCCTTTGTGCCAAATTAACAAACAGAAATAAACAGAAATCACTTTTTAAACAAAAGGATGGACCAATTTTACCTGATCTGCAAGCCAATAGAAACGGAGGATTTAACCTTCTCCTCCGTACTTGCAATCCTGATAAAAATCCTCCTCTTGTTGTTAATTAGTCTAGAAAGAAGCTGTCTTAATCAATGTTGGTTGTTCAATATTTTTGTTCAACCTAGAACAAAGCAATCTTGGTATTAAACTAATATAAAAATGGAGCAAGAGAGTATTGGGTTGTTAATTTATTTGAAACATATCATATTGTTGCAAACAGAGATCTGACGTTTAATATGAAATTATGTGGAAAATTACTAATACGCACATATACACAAAATGTTCAGAAATCAACCCACAAGCTCAGAGAATGAAACTTTGCCCTCATCCTACATTGGAGCGAGAGATATTCACCACTATTGCAATTATACACATACCCAAAAATATATGGAGACTATTGTGAGCATCTTTACCTCAGACTATTGTGAGCATATTCTTTTAAATACTTGGCTTTAAATACTTGCTGTGGAGATTTCTAAAACCCAATCAGATTTTTTTTGTAGTTGTTACCTTTTTGTAAAGCTCTGTCTCCCACAGTGCTTTACAGAGCACTTAATTACATATTAGCAACAAGAAAATACAGCAATTTGCAATGTTCCAGTAATCCATACAGAGCTCTGAATACAGAGCTCTATTTCCTAACTTTAATGTGTTGCTTACAGGCATAGTGACACTGTGGCTTTTGCTTAGAACATTTCAGAGTTTTGTTTGATAATTTCCACAGAAATGGCTTTAACATGAGAGTGTAATAAAGACCAATCTTGATCAAGTAAAAACAAAAACGTGTACCTAGTTATTCACTCCTTGGCTTCAATACATGTGGATTACTCCCCAAGGGCAGCAAAATTGTATCTCCCTTGATACTACTTGTTACCATTAATATGGGATGCTTGGGTGAAACTATTCCCTGACTCAAGAACTTACTAGCATTTTGGATACTAGACTCTAAAACAGTGTTTTTTTCAAATTTGGCAACTTTAAGGTGTATGGACTCCCATCTCTTTTTGCAGCCATCTACCAGACACCCAGATTTGCAACTCAGATACGATAGTCCTAAATAATCTCATGTTTTCCAGGCATGCACAGACTTATTTTCATTAATTTCTCACCTGATGCATCAAGATTATAATTACAAATATCCAGAGATACACACAAACACACAGGCCCCATATTAATCCCATAACCCATTTTAAAGTCAGGCCCCATATTAATCCCAATATGATTTTTTTTGTCCCACAGAAAATATTACTGTACTTAGGAACAGTTCAAAGGTCTTGTGTCAAACAAATAAGGAACTACTGAGAAGAAAATGGAAACCAGGTTAAAAATTTAATATAATGTATATAATAAGTTGTCCATGGGTTTGATTTTTGGTACACCTTTTGTGTGTTTATATATGATCTAAGTTATTTAAAAAATAACTAGTTATTTAGACAATTAAACATAGTTATGATATTAGGGATATGTAATTGAAACTGAGCAATTAGCAATTGAAGTTGCTAATATTTTGCACACTATTTACACAATTCATTCTGAACTGATTTTGCATCAAGTAATATCTTACTATTAATTTTGATCCAGACAATGATTTGCACTAAATATCTGAGGTAAAAAGTCTGACCAGCCATGCTGAATGCATAGGTAATACAGTACAGTTAGATAAAATAGGAAATATTACCTATTACTATATATCTTGCTAAGCCTGAACAAATTATTAATACAATAATAATGTAATATGACAGTGCAGTTGTGAAGGTGCTGGAGGAGCACCAGGAAAATCCTGGGTATGGGTGACATCCTGTCTCCTGGTTGTATGGATGATAGGCCAAATCATGTCCAGTTGCTGTGTATTTTTATTTTTTATTTTCTATTATGTATTTTCTGTTTTTATTTGCCTTATTGGAAGCTGCCTAGAGTCACATAAAAGTGGGATGGGTAGCTATGTAAGTCAAGTACAAGTACTCCTCCACTTATGGCCATAATTGAGTCTGGTAAATAAGTCATAATGGGGTAAAGCTGGTCTCAATGTGACCTGACCTGATTTTACAAACCTTTTTGCAGCAATTGTTAAGCAAATGCAGTGATTATTAAGCAAACCCATGCTTTGCTATGGGCTGCTGTTTGACAGAAACCTCAAGTAAACAGTAGGCCACTGCCATAAATACAGACTGTTTGCCAAACACATAAATGTAGTTACATGACCATGAGGGGCTGACAACAGAACTTCAAAACTGGATCATACTAAAAATTGTTTTTTGGGTGGGGTGGGTCTGTCATAAGTTTGCATGATCACTAAGCAACTGGTCATAAATTGAGGACTACCTCTAAATAAATAAACCCAACTTCTAGGTTAGGGATGAGTAACGAGGGTAACTTTACAACCTGTGGACTTCAACTCCCAGAATTCCTGAGCACAGCTGCTCAGGAATTCTAGGAGTTGAAGTCCACAGGTCATAAAGTTGTTCTTGTCACCCATCCCAGTCTGGTCTATATTCGGGCACAGCAGCTCACTGAGTAATGGAGCCAAGCATTTTCTTTCAGCCTGACCCACTTCACTTTGTTTTTGGGTAGATATTTGGGAGGTCTGAGTACTATGCATGCCATCTTGAGCTCCTAATCCACAGTACCTCATCCAGCTAAGATCATCTGTATAACTCCCGACTACAAGCATCTTGTGCTGAATGGAAGGCGCCTCGCATCCCGATTGATCTTAATTCTATATTATTGGAGCCATTGGGCTGATATTTAGGATACCTCTACATTTTCTAGAACCTTCTTCACCACTGGATTAATCTATTTTGTCAAAATTGGCACCAATTATGCTGACTAAATTTAAGGAGTTCATTAGTGAAATGCTAATTGCAGTACCATGCATGAAAATGTGACATTTTCAAAATTTGCTTTCAAGAGAGGAATTTTCCTTTTTAAGATAATCTCTAATAAGGCCACATTAAGCGGAGAAAGAGCAAAGGCACTGGATGGGGAGAAAGGCATAATAAGTTTAATTAACTATTAATTTAGGTAACAGCATTTTTCTTCTTTCTTTCTCTCTTTTTTAACTTTTACATCCATTTGTCCATTACTTCTTTCAAATGGGTTTTGTGTGTGTGTGCGCTTTGCCCTGAAAATCTCTTAGTGTATTCAACTAAGTATAACTACATTTGCACAAAGGTGATTAAATAGCTAACCTGTTATATTTGTTGGTTTTGTGAGCAGAACCGAAGTCATGTTGGATGGTCCATTGAATTAAATAAGGAAGTGTGTCTCAAACTCAGTAGCTCTGCTAAATAAGAAAGTGTTCCAGTTTGTGCACAAGAGAAAAAAAACAAGATGAGGCTAGAACAATGAGGAATTGTAATAAAGTGCTGAGGTGTCAGAAACCGTGTAACTGCTTTTGCTAGATAGGGAGCCAACATAAACCTTTGAAATATATGTGTCAATTTGAAAACAGAAAGAATGTGAGCCAAGTCCTCGTACGAGGGGGCGGACAGTTAGGGTATTAAAATGCTGCCTGAATTTTGCTCTGAGTTCCTTCAATGCCTGAGGGAACCCGTCTTTGCAGACACGTGAATAAAACCTTGTTTTCCTTGGATCAACAAATCTTTTGGTGGTTTTTTATCTGCTTCCACCTCATAGTTTGTTAGGTTCATATTCTACCTTCTATCTGGAAAACCAAATAGTAGACATCACATTCCTTCCTTTGGTTATTTTCCAGAACAGTCGGTGGGTTTACCTGAGAGGGAAATGACTGGCTTGAAATCACTGGAGTTTACTAGTTGAGTCTGAACTTGAACCTTAATCCTAGTCAGACACCTTAACCACTACATCATACTGTTTCTCCACTAACTACCATGTCCGCTATATCTAAGGCTGGATCCCTAACTCAATGGCACCTTGTTGAGGAAAGATAGCTCAGCAAAGAAATGTACAATACCACAAATTACAATGAGATAGTTTACTTTTTTTGTATGGTAAGAAGCACTATGTGGCATCATCAACAGAAGAAGAAGTGCATTCTTTCTTTTCCCCATGAGGGATGTTCCTGATTAGTTTATCATCCAGGACTCACTGGTCCTGGAGTCTTAAGTTTATGAGAGAGTTCTGGCTAAACTGGAGAGGATTATTAGGGTTTGGCCCTGCCTATTTCTTCTTCTCCTTAGAAAAACAGCAGAGTAGAGATGTCCAACCTTGGCAACTTTAAGACTTGTGGACTTCAACTCCCAGAATTGCTCATCCAGCATTTTAGAAGTTAAAGTCCACAGGTCTTAAAATTGCCAAAGTTGGACACCTACCCTAGAGAAACTGTCTCCTGCTATGTGTTCTTTCTAAACACAAGCAATTCCATTGGCTATCCAGGTAAAATGATATTTGACTACTTTGTCCTGGGAGTTGAAGTTCACAGGTCGTAAAGTTGCCAAGGTTGCACCCACTCTGCAGTAGAGGGACCAGGATTTGTATGACTGATAATGACCACAGGAGCCACTGGAGATAAAACCTTCTCCCCCAAAATTATTTTTCCCTAATGGTTGCCATGTGTGGGTCCCTGGACAGCTCTTAGATTCCTAATTATTATTACCAATGTCACTGGAAAAGAGGAAATGTCATGAAGAATGTTTGAAGGATCTTTTTGTGATTAAATGGCGAGTAGGTCAGCCATAGCAGTCCTACCTCTGAAGTCATACATCACTTGTTTTCTATGCAGCTGTAATGCTTTAGAAGTATATAGAAGAATTAAAACTTAATCTTGAGTGGCTCCCAGCTAAGTAGTCAATCATCTGAATTTGTTGTTGGACGGAATAATGATGGCATTTGAATTAAACATTAAATAGCTTTAAAACCTCTGTGGAATTTCAAAAAGTAACATTCACCTTATGATAAAGAAAATACTATAGAAATGGGAATGTGTTTCTTCCTCGTGTATTTTTTCTTAGTTTTATTGATATATTGGGTTAAATGTTTTTAAAAATTATCATCCATAGCAACAATTGTCCAGTAACAAAATGCTATATTTATTGTTTCTGGAATTATTCAACTTCTGTCTCTTACTTTGTTACTAAACTAAGAGACATTTTTTCCTGATTTCTAAGTATTAATAGGTAACAATAATTTAATACCCTCCTTTTTTAATTTGTAGACTCACATACTCATTCAAAGAATTATAGCTGACATTAGGAAATAATTGGGGTAACTGCAGGAATCCTGACAGCCAAAGTGTTTATAGCTTATTTTGCAAACTTTTGTTCAGTTTCGCAAAACATACTTGCTTCATTTTTTTCTTGTGTCCCTCATGTTCTTGCTGACTTGAGAAAGAACAACATACTAGAAATATTTGTTTCTGAAGTCAGAGTATAGAAGTATATCATATACTGTAGTTTATGTATTCTGAATAAACAAAGGTCAGACATTCCACTGCAAACATTTCACTTGTAAGCTATAACTTTTACAAAATTTGTTTTGCCAAGGTCACTGAGGTGGAATTGTAGAGCTATTCGGCTAACAGTTTATGCAGAGGACCTGAAGAAATCAGGAACAGTGATAGAGCTACAATTTTGAAGAGAGAGAGGAAAAAATCCAAAATCCTAACTTTGCATAATGCTTATGTAGATCACAGCTGAGCCAGAAAGAAATCAAATCAATTCTCCATCATTGCTGACATAATCCAGAAAAGCTCTGTAACTAGCCTAGAATCCTTGTATGGAAGTACTTCACTTTCACAAAATGCCTCTGAGCGTGGCACTAAACTGTAGTATATTTAGAGGTTGAATTGGAAGTGGCATGAGGAAACTTTTAGTGGTCTTGGGGTGACACCTGTAAGTCTTTGCTGGATGCAATAAAAGAAATGTGCCAAAGCTCTCCACCGTCCTAAGAAGTGCTACCAAGAAACAATTGAGAGGGAATAAATTCAATCTTATCCCTCTTGTGTTTCAGACAACTAGCTAGAAGATGGGAAATGTGATTAAAGAATAACTAGATTTTTAGTTATCAATCCTATTGTCTTGGCCTGTGTAAGAGAAACATGGGAATCAGGGTTTTACAACAATTTCTTTCTAGAATCTCTCTCCAACTGCACATTCACAGTGTGGAAGAAAAAGGGGGAAAAATGTCCCCTAGCATCATTTCTGGTGTTATGTGTCCTGTTGAACTTGCTTCTGATTACCACATTTTGATGAAATGCCTGTTGCTTCTCAAGTGATTACAAGAAGTGATGTCACAGAGGAACATCAGTGAAAGGATGTGGTAAGCTCTGTTCGTATGCATTCACTGAGTGCTGAAGTTCTTGAACTCCCTGAAAAAAAAACAACTCTAGAGAAATATAGCATTTGAGAATCCTAGTAGAAATCCAACTCACTTTAGTTCCCTGACAGAGCTGAGTATGATTATATTTAGTCTGGATGCTCATTTGAATTTGTTTTCCTTGGCTCCTCCCTAGACCCAAAAAGTATTTTTTAACTTTGTAAATGAATATTTGGATAAAGGGAGGGGGACATTGCAATCATATATATTAACATGAAATGGAAAGAACTTATTACAGACCAATAATGCAAAATAAGGCACAGTGTTTGTATAGATCTGTTCTCTGACTGCTATAATTTCTTCATTAAATATAGACTAATACCTACAGTATCGGTGTAGAGATTTTAGTAGTTATCCTCATATTTTAGATCCATGTTCCTTCAAATTTCTGGAGTTGTAGCTGATGAAATGAGCTGCAGCTCTTGAAAACTTATACCTTTTAATTAAATTTGTTAGTTTGACAAAGGTGCTACCTGACTCCTCATATTTTGCCACTATAGGCTAACTTTTCCCTATAATATATTTATACGTGTGCTTATAATATAGTCAGCCATCACTGGACTGGAGACTAGGACTATTTAAGGGCTGGAGAGATTTTTTAAAAAAATTCTCTACTATCATAAGTATATATCACGGAATGCTGGAAAAATGTAAACATGTATTATGTATTTGACATAACCAGAACTCAATCTTCTAAGGTTAAATTAACTCTTAATTAATCTTAAATCTTAATCTTAAATAAAATCTTAATTAAATGTATATTGTAATCAACCTGACAGAATGGATAATTTTACCTTAGGAGGCCATTAAATTAAAAACCCTGTAAAAGAATGAAGCAACAACAGAAGCATGCAACTAAATGATACTATTTAGGGAATGCTGAAGTCCCTTAATTTTATCCCCCCCTCCCAATCTACACAAAGGAAAATGCAAGAGACGTATCAATATCAAAGCTGTGACTTTTCTGTACCGCTAAGAATATTTTAATAACTATAGAAATGTATAGGTATATGTGTAAGAATTATCTCAAAATTAATATTATATAACCTATAACATAGACAGTCATCCATGCTGCAGTGGATAAGATTACAGATAGTCATCGCTTAACAATGGTAATTGGCAGTGGAATTTCTGCCACTACGCAATATGATTGTAAACCACAACGTCACATGATAGCAAAATCAGTATTTTCAGTTGCCATGATTAAGCAAATCCTGAATCAACATTATGCAAGGATGTCATGTGATTATCATTTCTGACTTCTTGTGGACTTCCCCATTAATTGTACTTGTTGGAAACAGGCAAAGAAGTTGACAAATAGTCATCACTTGACAATAGGACACTGTAACACTAAAACTGAGAGCTGGGCTAAACCGTAGTCACATACCTTTATAAGTCCAAGAGGTTTTGTGATGCAAATTATTATTTTTCCATTTTATTTTTTAAATGCAAGGTAGAGATTATGGTACCCTATCTTTCTCACAGACCAGGAGGATTAGAGGGAAAATAGCAGTTAGTTGGTTAGTTTTAGATAAAGTAGCAAATTGCATCTGGTTTCCTGATGGGATTGTAATTCAAATAACCAACAGGGCAGGTAGAATATTTGGCAAATGAGGAGTCATAGAGACCAGAGTCACAGCTTTAGAAAATAAGATGTAGGGCTCCCAGAAGTCCATAGCCAGGATGACTGCCTGGAGAATTCTGTCCAGAGGTCTTAAAATTGCTAAAGTTGGATACCCCAACCCGAGAAAATTTGTCTACTCTACTGCTATATGGTTTCTTTCTAAACACCAGCAACTCCACTGACTAGCCAGACAAAATTATATTCTCTCAGAGTAAACTGAAAACAGTAAATATGGCACTTGATTTTGGCCAAATAATTCTCCCTCCTTTGACAGACTCAAAATATTAATTTTAACCTTGGGGCTTAGTCTTAGCCTGAGGAATAATCTGTTTTATTATACTCTATTATATCTACATTTATACCTAAATTATATTACAGGAAGTCCTCAACCTATGGCTACATTTGAGCTCAAAATTTCTCTGCCTAAGCAAGACAGTTGCTAGGTGAATTTTGTTCCATTTTGTGTCCTTTTTGCCATGGTTGTTAAGCAAATGTTTTGGTCCTTAAATGAATCTGGCTTTCCTCATTGACTTTGTTTGTCGGAAGCCAGATCACCAGAAGGCGATCACATGACCCCAAGTGTCATAAATACATGCCATTTACCTTGTGCCCAAATTTTGATCCTTTGTCTATGGGAATTCTGCAACAATCCAGCGTGAAAACTGGTTGCACATTGCTTTTTCAGTGCTGCTGTTATTTCAAATTACCATTAAACAAATTGGTATAAGTTGAAGACTACCTGTATATCCAAATGTGAGCTCACAGGAATTTGCTATACTCCATTTTGTCTTAGATTCTTAGAAGAGCCGTGGTGGTGCAGTGGTTAGAATGCAATACTACAGTCAGCAGGCTACTTCTGCTGACTGCCATCTGCCAGCAGTTCGGCAGTTTAATTCTCACTGGCTCAAGATTGATTCAGCCTTCCATCCTTCCAAGGCCGGTACAATGAGGACCAAGATTGTTGGGGGCAATATGCTGACTCTAGTAAACCACGTAGAGAAGGCTATAAAGCACTGTGAAGTGGTATATGAGTCTAAGTGCTATTGCTATTAGTTCTTTCATTTTTCTGCTATTGCCTTACAATTTTTGTTTTTGTCTTATTGCAGTGTTATGCTGGCCATTGCCTGAAATAAAGGAACCTACAGGTAAACCTCGACTCAGAACAATTTGTTTAGTTGACTGTTCAAAGTTACAACGGCACTGAAAAAAGTGACTTACGACCGGTTTTCATAGTTACAACCTTTGCAGCTTCCCCATGATCATGTGATCAAAATTCAGATCCTTGGCAACTGGTTCATAATTATGAACATTGATGTGTGCCAAGGTCATGTGATCACCTTTTGCTATCTTCTGACAAGCAAAGTCAGTGAGGAAGCCAGATTCACCCAACAACTGAGTTACTAACTTATCAGCTACAGTGATTCATTTAATGACTGAGGCAAGAAAGTTGTAAAATGGGGCAACACTCAACAGAAATTTTGGGCTCAGTTGTAGTCTTAAGTTGAGGACTACCTGCACTCTGTCATAGATATAGCTATTTATAGTCTTCAATTTATACCACAATTGGGCCTGGAATTTCAATAGTAGGACATTGCGGTCATAAGTCAAGGCACCACATAAATGCAGTTTTACTACTGTTCAGACAATTGTCATTAAGCATGTCACTGTTAAGCAAACCACATGGTCATAAGTGTGAACTCATTTTAACCAATGGCATCTTTTTTTTGGTGGAAAAATTGCAAAACATGATCACGTGACTACAATTGGTTGATGCTGCAACCAATTATAAGTAGAAGCAACTACCAAGTACATAAAAGGTGATCCCATGATCTCAGGTGTGTGGCAGTCAAAACTTTGAGGAGAGGTTGTAAGCAACTATTTTCAAATCTGTCCTTAAGCAACTAGTTTGCAAATTGAGGCCCATCTGTACAGAAACTTCATTCAAATAAATTTGAGCCTAGCTAGATGTATGGTCAAAATAAAATCTTTATTTATTTATTATTAAAAAAAAACAATGGCGTGTTATGCTGTTGGCTCATATACTCAGAAAGACTGAACTTCATATAGTTGGTGGAAGGTCACCTTAAGACTATTTTTAGGAATATGAAAACTGACAAGAAAAGTATTGTTTTGGGGGGATTTTCTTAAGCGTATACAGATCAGTTATTTGTGAGCAGCTTTTGCACAGCTGTGATGACCTGACCATTTGGGGCTATTCTAGATGAATTCACAGAGGGCTCAGGGGAAGGCAAATGACAAAAGCAGCCTCTCATTAACATGACATCAGCTCCCTCCTTTGATCTATGTGGCCTGATGTTCTATGAACTTCCAGGAAGAGAGGAGGTCTGTCACTGTTGGCTGGACTCTTAATCACTTTGATAAAAGCCCTAATTCCTGCAGGTGCATCTTAGCTACTCTCTTGGATTCATCACTACACTAACAGAGTGTGCATTTTGTTTCCATAAGAAAGTCCCTGGAAAACCAGGAGGAGAAAACAAATATGAGGAAATTGAAAGTTCATAAGTGGTTCTCCCTAGAACGATATCTAAAGGCCACCAAAAAACAAAACACCATGAATCCTTCTTGATGTGAAATTAAAGATCCTAACAATACCATACCTCTGTGTCAGAAGTATTAAAGGACTTCCATGGTGAAAGGATTAGCTGGTGATATCCTGGTTGCCTGATGGATGCATAGTTGAGGTATGATTTTATGTCCCCATTAATGAGCCTACCAAAATGGTACCTATTTATCTACTCACATTTGCATGCTTCCAAATGATTAAGTCATCAGGAGCTAGACTGAATGACAGGAACTCAACCCATCACACTTGGACTTTGGAGCAGCACTTGGACTTTGAACATAGGTTTGCAAATTGTCAACCCAGTGTCCTAATCAGGTGTACCACCACATACCTTATCCTAACAATGAAAAGCAATTAATAAATTCTCATGGGTACTGGAGAATTGTTCTTATTTTAATTATGGAGCTAAAATTTTGAGAAAATGTTATACTGAAGTATCTGGATCACCAGTTTAGAAAAAGGATGACCCAGAATGATTGCAAATAATCTCCTGAGGAGTTGAGTAGCTAACTCTCATCCAACATCTCTTGAAGTATCTTCCCTCAACCCACCAGGATGTGTTTGTTCTCCAAGGAGAATTGGACCAAGCTGACAAGGTTTAGGTCCTCAAAGGACACACGGCTGGAAGTATTTCTTCAGCTGAAATGTTTTCTGATTTAATCATCCCCTATGGAATTGCTCTTTGCCTCGTGGTTGATCTCACTTGCAAATATAGGAGGAATGGTAGTGGGGAGGGAGGATTTAATTATTAAATATACCTAAAAGGAGGAGGGAAATGAAATATATCTTCCTTAGATTTATGGCTAGAAAAGTTCACATTTTTAGAGCAGAGGCAGGCTTTCAAAAACAAGAACACAAATCAGTTAATACAGCAAGATGTGAAATATCGAAAACAGATCTCTAGTTGTTGTTGGATTTGCCTTCAAGACAAGAGTAAAAAAATGAAGTGTTTATTGACTTTTTGCAAATGCACAATTCAGATCAGAGCTACTGCAGACTTTCTGAATCTGAAAATGGAAAACTCATACAGGAGATCTCTTCAAGGGTGGGCTTTTGAAGGTTATGGGCTGTATCTAAAATCAAATTTAAAATAAAGTTCATTTAAAGGCATTAAACAGTTTGCTCTCTTTATTAGAAGTGTAGAAATGATGTAAGAAGTTGCATTTTAGAACACTATAAATACTATAAAAAGCTATTTAAATAATTCTATTTTTACAGAGGTAGATACATTTGTAACAGAAAAATAGCCACATTAAAAGTAACAACAACAGTTAGTGGTATCTTAAACATTAACATTTTTAAATGACATAAAGTTTGTGGGTTTCAGTTTCCATTTCATCAAATGCATGTCACATTCCTGTGAGACAGAGTGCCATATTTCTCAAAATATCTTATCTGTCTATACTGAAGCAGATTATAGTTCATAAAAGCTTGTGTCATAATAAAAGTGCCATAAAAATTATTTGCTATAATCGTTCAGGTGTATAATCAGTAACTTGTGCCTTTTGCCCAATGGGAAAGATTTAACTCTGCATTGCAGATGGTAAAAACAAACATCTATTTATATTTACTATCTGTTTAAGGCTATTCCACCTAACCTCAAAGGAGAGAGAAAGAAGAAAGTGCTACTTCATCATCTCTGCTTTTTGATCTTTCCTCAGAAAATTGCCAGAATTATTTTTATCCCTGGTAAACATGATAACAACTAGCACTTTAAAAAATGGTAGTCCTTTTCTCCTGTCCTTTTTTGCTTGAATATTTCAGACTGAATATTCAGAACTCTCACATATGATTCATTTATATATTTGCATCTTTAACACCAACCTGGCTGTTGAGTTTTTATTCTGCTTCTTGAGCTGAACAAGTCTGCATAATGACTCACAAAGAGAATTATTTTCAGGCTTACCATCTGTAATCTAAGTAAAACACATACATAATCTGGAGCTAACCATGCTGAAATAGCTATGCATGGAATTGTTCCATAAGTGACTTCAGGCAAAAAAAGATGAGATTTGGAAATGTGTAGCCAAATAGTATTACCAAACACATCCATCTGTCTTTATTGCTCTGGCAATATCATCCAGATTGCTCCAAGCAGGAAAACAGTGCTAAGTAAAGGTAATGCTAGTTGGACTTATGTTTGTGTTTACAAGCATGAATTGACAAGAACAATTCAAATATCACACAGCAACATCTGAGATTGCAATAGTTTCTAAGAAAAGTAGACTTTATCCTTGGATTTCCAGCCTTTGAAAGTGTTTTAATAGTTTTAGCACATACATTACAATGCTGCTTTTAGTTTACATTTTTCAGACATGGAGTTTTTAAAAGTTTGGAAGTTACTTTAGGGAAAGACACATTTTGAAAGGGGACACTTAATTCTGTAAACAGTAACCAAACAAATCAATCTTTTAAAAATCACCAGAAGAACACATTCAAAATGTGTATCTTCATATGCATGAAGAAACAAGTGAATAGAATTCTGGAAATAGTTAAGAAAACATGTTTAAGATGGTAACTAAAGCATTTAAAAGATTATATAGGTGGGTAGCTTGAGAATTCTGACTAAGAGACAAAAATGGGGCAACACATTAGTTGCTGCTTTGAAGTCTATCTCAAAAGCTGCATTTTTAAAAAAGATGCAACTATACTTGAAGTAAGTCTAATCTTATAAAAAAATTAACAATAGAGGAAAAACTACACCATTATGAACAAGACCGAGAAGAGAATTGTGTTTTCTTCGCTGATGATGTAAAGCTCTTCAACACCACAGACAATCCTGCTACCCTTCAAAAAGATCTCGACTATGTATCAAAATGGTCAAACAAATGGCAACTTCAAATCTCAACAAAAAATCAGAAAATAAAATACAGGCTGAATAGTCAAGATCTTGTTGATAGTCCAAACTCTGTCAAGGATCTTGGAGTACTCATCTCTAATGATCCAAGTGCTAGAGCCCACTGTAACTACATAGTCAAAAAGGCGTTAAGAGTTGTTAACCTAATCTTACATAGCTTTTTCTTACATAGGCTTTTTCCTTTGGTTAATATTTACACACATAATTGAGCATACAAAACCAATTTGCCCAGACCAATACTGAATACAGCTCATCCAGTCTCTGGAACTCACATTACGTATCTGATATTAGCCACAGATGAGGAAAAGTCCAGAAATATTTCACAAGAGAGTTCTCCACTCCTCTACTCATTTGCAGAATACTTTATGCCACCGGAAACTGAAATTTCTAGACCTAGAAACCCTTAGGAACTATGCCACCTTTTGGTCTGAATTTAAGTATAGTCTGTAATGTACATATACATTGCAATGTCCTACCCTGTCAATGAATACTTCAGCTTCACCATAACCATACAAGAGCACAACAATAGATACAAACTCAAGTAATTGGCATCAAACTTGACTGCAGAAAATACGGACTGCAGGAAATACGGCCACAGAGTGGTCAATGTCTTGGAATACTCTACTTCACTCTGTGATTTTCTTCCCCAAACCCAAAAACTTTAACCTTAGGCTGTGTTACTATTGACCTTCACCCTTTCCTAAAGGTCTGTAGGGGGCATGCATAAGCTTACCAATGTGCTACCCGTCCCTATCTATTGTTTCTTTTTATTTTTCTTATATGTATCCATGTAGATTCATAACTATGTTTTTACTTATACCTATTATCTTGTAAGCAATTGACAAACCAAATAAAATAAAATAAAATAAATTACGAATTGGTGACTGTAGATCTATTACAGCTTGGAAGACTGCAACCCTGTTCTATGTTGTGGCTGGGTGTGCCTCTGAGGAGGGCTAGGGTCCTTTCATAATCTCTTTAAAAAGGAGCTTTCCAAAATGGTTTGGGCTTTTATACAACAAAGATTTATCTTACTGACAGTTGAATCTCAATTTTCCCATCTCAATTTTCCCTGCTCTCTTCTTTCTGTGCAACAAATGATGGGACAATAGAACTCCTACTCAAAACTTCATTCATGTGAACAAAGTAAGCAAAGTTGTTAAGCCCTGTTCCATACAATTAAAAACAAATCACATAATTAAAGCAATACATAAATCAATAGATCTGCAAATAATACATTCCCATACCATAAGATGTGATAATTTGTTTGAGGCACCAAAAGTCAAGTATTTATTGTATATGCAGTTTGGTTATGTCAACAAATAATCACACTTTATAACTGCACAGTAATTAGCCAACATTTGTTTTGTAACTACTTGATATAGTCAGGATATTCAAACTTCTAAGACATCATTTTTAAAGAAGATTCTTGTTAAACTTGTGTACATTCTGGGAGTTTGTCAATCAGCAGCTTGCAATCTGTAGTCTCATTTTTATGCTTTTCAGATGATCTTCTTTTAATATTTCAGCTGGAAAGGGAAAATTATCAAAATGCAAACTCTTTCCTGAATTTTATTCGCTGTTTCAGTATGAGTGCTTGAAGTCATTGTTTTTGTCCAACTTTTCACTTTCCTTTAATTCTGTAATTTTGACAGCTTTTATCTGATTCTTTCAGTACAGAAATATGCAGAGTTTTGAAAGATTTAGCAGTGATTTCTTTTAAAAAGCTGCAGTCCTGACAGCTCTTAAGACAGCTATAATTACGATATGTCTGCATGGATATGCAGGTGGTTGGATAACCAATGTCAAAATGAATAATAAATATATCTACAATGGATTGGAAAGAGATTTCTAGTACATTCTGGAAAATTTACCAGTGCAGTTCAAGGCTTTCTTAGGCAATTCTAGTGGACATTAGCTAAATTTGCAAAAGAAATAAAATTTCTAAATGGGAGGAGGAGTATATTTGGGGGGCATCATAAAATCTAGAAAATTATACGTGCTCTTTTTTATTTTCCTTAGTAAGATTAAGTTTAAAAATCAACCAATATCAATAATAACCTAATATTCTGATGCTCAGTTTAATGTAAAGTGCCTGTAAATTTTTTCTACTGAATAATTAGGAGGTTGTCAAATATGTCATGGGGTCTTTTTGTTCAAATTTGAGGTTTAATTTTGGTATTGAAAAAGCTTCAGTTGATCTATTCTTATGTGTTGTTATGGAATTTATCAATTATTGGGATTATTTTATCTTGTTATTGTCTTGCCTTCTTTTATACAGACTTATTCCTGCATTTATTTATTTTTTGCCTCTCTCTGTAAATAGTGAAAGTAAATAGAGTGGTTAAATAAGATTTCATGCTTCAGAGAGTGAGTTTTTCCAAGAATTTCTAATTGCCTTTACTTTTTCTTCAAGGGATTCAGGATTGCATTTTAGATTGTTGAAACACTGGCAGCAGAGGAGCCGGGGTGAGTCAGCCATGTCAAAATGTCAAGTGTAGCTGGATGAATGAAGTCCTGCCCAATTTTTAAAGTGTGTTTCATATATTGCCAGTAGCCTCTTTTTTTAAAAAAAAAAGTGGGGCTTTGATTGTCCAAATAGCATTTGCCATTTTGATGCTGTCAACCCTCCCTGAGAATGGGTCTGACCATTGGGAAACTGCAATTTAGAGTGGAAGGGGGGAATCAAGCATGTGCTTAGCTTAGAGTCCTTGTGCAACCACAGAAGGCATCAGGCTTGATTCCTCTGAAATCCATGAAACTTTATCTGTCTTTCGCAGACGAAGGCAAGCAGGACTGGGAATGTCTTGCAATATAGGTAAAAAACAATAAAGCTGCTTACTTTACCTATTTACAAGTGGCTCTGGTTGCTTGTGCCTAACATAAGGTGACTTTGGAACATTTTACTCGGTGGAATCTGAGACACAATTTGGCTTGTCCTGTCCCTGGGCCTTGAACTGAATCCAAATCAATACACTGAATCTATATCAAATTTCCCTATAGTTTGCCACCATCCTCCTGAGAATTATTATCATAAAGCAACTTTCCCTTAAACCCATGTGCTGTTCAAAAGGGAAGTTCCTAACAGTTGTTATGGAAACTGTACTAGAAACAATTTGAGACTCTCACACACAAATTGATATTTTTGGAAATTTCTTTATCAGAAGCTAACCATAGAAGGAAAACAGCCAGTTTTGTGGAACATGTGCTTAATTCAGCAGTTGACAGGGAATTATTAATTCCATGGTTACAAATTCATAAATACTGTACTAGCTTTGGCCACTGTCTTTCTCCTTCATACTGCTTAGTAGGAGCAGACACGCTGATGGCAGGTGTGGAGACAATATGTCATAAGACCCAGAGGTGGTATTGAGCAGGTTCTGACCAGTACTGGAGAACCGATAGCAGAAATTTTGAGTAGTTTGGAGAACCGGCAAACACCACCTCTGACTGGAGATTTTACAGTATCCTTCTCCTGCCACGCCCACCAAGCCACGCCCACAGTAGTAAAAAATATTGAATCCCACCACTGATAAGATCACAATCCACGCGATATAGAATCATTGAATATAGCTAGATGAGTCTGATCAGGCAAACAAACCCTTAATTTTGATTTTACACCAAAATTCTGTAGCAGGTAGAAATATGTCCCTGCTTCAGAGGTGGTATTCAACCTGTTCGTACCTAGTCTGGCAAACTGGTAGTGGTTATTTGGCATGGGTCGCTGAACTGGTGGCAACCCCTGGCTGGCCACACCCCCAACCCGGTCGCCCGGTCGCTCACTTGCAATCGCTTTCCTAGCTTTCTGTTCTATATGTAAATGGTTGACTCCTAGACTACAGTTCTGATTGGTCCAGTAAAGTAAGAAGTGGATT
>BHFT01043622.1:0-24686 GCA_004320025.1 Laticauda laticaudata | reverse complement strand
AATTTGTTAAAAAAAAAAAAAAGCTGGCATAGAAGAATTAAGGGGGGTTAAAATAGGGCTGTTATTCCGAAGGCTTCCAGATAGATGTTGTAATAATTTCAAATAACCATAACAAGGCAGCAAAGAGGAGATAAAGAGCACACCAGTTCTTTGCTGTCCCTTAATGGTCACCCCAGGGACTGCAGCTTTGATATGATCTTCAGCCATTAAGTAAAAAAAAAAACATTGTTGACATTTCCAGAACTTCGATGGAAGCACTAAACTATTTGGATTTAACAGTTTGGGGAGACTTGGTAAGGGGCTCCAACCATTGCAAGAGAAGGAATATTGATGAAGAACTAAGAAAGCTGGCTTAAGTCATGGGGAAATTAAACTGAAAAGAAAAAAAGAAAACAGGACATTCAAATGACAGCAGAATGCAACTATTTCATAGCTTTATGCACTCTATGCACTTTTCGATGAGATTATAATTACTTTTGGAGGGAGATACAGCATTGAAAAAGCTAATGTGAAGGGGAAGAAAAAAGGTAGATCCTGGGGAACCTAAAGTTATAAACATATTTCACTGGACCAGTTAAGCTTACCATGCTAGAACCTCTGAGAATGTCAGTTCTAGTCTCACCTTAGGCACAAAAGCTGGCTGGGTGACTTTGGGCCTATCACCAGGAGACAATGAGTTCTAATCTCACTTTAGGCATGAAAGCTGCTTGGGTCATTTTAAACCAATCAGAAGAAAACATTTCTAGTCCCTCCTTAGGCACAAAAAGTGTCTGGGTGATTTTGGGTTAATCACCAGGAGACAGAGTTCTAGTCCAGCTTTAGGCATGAAAGCCAGATGGGTGACTTTGGACCAATCACCAGGAGATGATAAGTTCTAGTCCTGCTTAGTGATAAAAAACCAGCTGAGTGACTTTGGGCCAGTCCTCTCTCACAGCCCAAACCACTTCACGTGGTTGTGTTGTGGGGAAAATAGAAGGAGGAAGAAGCATTAAGTATGTTTTCCACCTTACATTAGTGATAAAAATATTAAATATGAGATTTAAAAAAAATCCTCGAGCCTTAAGGACTTAGTCTGTGTCATAGAAGATTTCTTGCAAGTCCTACATTCTATGGCTGCTACTTTTCATCATGGTTTAGACTGTTGTGTGAGCAAATCCCATCTGCATAGTCAATGATTCAGTGTACTGCACAAACCAACATGTTCTGTTTCAACTATCCAAGGAACTGTATGTTGCATGAATGCAAGACACTGAAGCAAAAAAATGGAGCATGCCCACTATTTCACCCAAACATTCTTCCCTTTTGAAAGAAAATTCAGAAGGAATTCCTGGAAGGGGAACTGGTGGGGGATGTGTGCCTGAATTTTCTTTCCTTAGAAAATAAGGAATCATCCATCTTTCTAATTCACACCATGTCTGATACAGGCAAAAAGAAATACACAAAAAAGTTATAATTTTTGACATCTCTGAACTGTTGTCAGGGTTGCCAGTAAGAAGATAAAGCTTTGTTTTTCAAACCAGTTCTTTCTTTATTTCCCTTCCTCTTTCTCTCTCCCTGTCCTTCAGGAAAATTGTCCTTTTATTTATTTTTCCTCTAGTGGAGGAAGGTAACAGATTTCTAAGTGTCAGATCATAATTTCTTTCTCCCGTCCCTCCCTTTTCACTTTCTTTTTTTGGGGGATGTAACCATTTATTGCAAAAGGGATAAAATCAATGCGGCATTTCACCAACAGTGATAGATTAATATGATGAGTGGTCTTTAGATGCAGGGGCCCATTTAGGGGAGGGGGAAATAGGAAATAAAAGGGGAGGGGGAAAATGTCACCAGTGTACTATTTTAGAGTTTGTCAAAGATAAAGGGAAAAAAAATACAGTGAAAATGTTATAGATCTGAAAGACAAGCATATTTAAACAAATGCAATCTATAGATTGAATATCTATTGAATTTGCAAAATCCATACATAAGCATCCTCACTAAAGCCAAGTGATTGAATCTTCCTTATTAGTTAGGGTGTCTTTCTTTCCTTTTTCTCATCCAGTTCATCTTCATCTTCTTCTTTGAATAACAGAGCTGGAAGGGACCTTGAAGGTCTTCTAGTCCAACCTCCTGTTCAAGCAGGAGACCTTACAACTATTTCAGAGAAACAGTTGTCCACTCTTTTCTTGAAAACCTCCAGTGTTGGAGCACCCACAACTTCTAGAAGCAAATTTCTGTGCCATTGGTTGATTGCTCTCATGAATCGGAAATTTCTCTGAAGATGGGCTCCAGCATGCAGTCCCTGACTCTCTGGTTTCTTCCCCAGACCCGCAAAACTTTAACTTTAGACTGTCTACTGCTGACCTCACCCCATTCCTAAGAGGTCTGTAAGGGGCATGCATAAGCGCACTAGCGTGCCTACCATCCCTGTTCTAATGTCCCCCTTTATTTGTCCCATTTCATGTAATCATAATCATGTTCTAATTACATCCATTATCTCATACACGCTTGACAAATAAATAAAATAAAAATAATAAATAAATAAATGAGTCCAAAAACTCAGAAGACTAAAACTTTGTTTCCAGTGACCAACTCAGATTTGTTCTTGCAATATTATCCTGGCACACATTTACTTCTTTGATTTCCCCTTGGTTCTAGGTTGGCTCTCTCCTTGACGTGTTTCCATCCATTGCTAATTGTCCTGCTCTCAGGCCCATTGCTACTGCTGTGATAGATATGGGAAGAAGAAACCAATCTGTAAGACCAGTTCACCATTATAGCTATAGCCCTTAGACTTATATACATCACAGTGCTTCACAGCCCTCTCTAAGTGGTTTACAGAGTCAGCATATTTCCCCCAACAATCTGAATCCTCATTTTACTGACGATGGAAGGACAGAAAGCTTGAGTCAACCTTGAGAGGGTCAGGATCAAACTCCCTTCTCTCTCTCTCCTTCCTTCCTTCCTTCCTTCCTTCCTTCCTTCCTTCCTTCCTTCCTTCCTTCCTTCCTTCCCTCTCTCTCCCTACCTCTCAATAGCACTTAGACTATACTTCTATACTGCTTCACAGTGTTTTACAGCCCTCTCTAAGTGGTTTATAGAGTCAGTATATTGCCCCCAACAATCTGAGTCCTCATTTTACCCACCTTGGAAGGATGGAAGGCTGAGTTGACCTTGTGCCTGGTGAGATTCAGTCTGCCAAACTGCAGGCAGCTGGATGAAGCAGAAGTAGCTTGCAGTACTGCACTCTAACCATTGCACCATCAAGGCTCATTAATTATACATCATTATCAAATTCTCATTAACAGAATAACAGGTGTGGCATGATGGAGGTCTTTTAGTCCAAACCCCTGCTCAAGCAAGAGATCTTACACCATTTCAGACAAATGCTTGTCCCAATCTCTTCTTAAAAACTTCCAGAGATAGAACATCCACAACTTCTGGAGGCAAGCTGTTCTATTGGTTTTGTTCTTCCTGTCATGAAATTTGTTCTCAGTTCTAGGTTGGTTCTCTCCTTGATGAGATTCCATCCATTGCTTCTTGTCCTGCCCTCAGCCCCTTTGCTGCTTCTGTGACAGATATATAAATAGGAATGTGATTGTCCCCAAAGTGCTTTTTCAGGAGGCAACTGGACTTGCTTCATTTTTTTCTTTTGAAGAAAGAATAGAAAGAAAACCTCAACAGACTTTTAGTTATATAATTTGGGATGAACACCCTTTGAAAGGTGTGGGAGTAGGAATGGATTTCCACAGGAAAATTGCAGACTAGAGGAACCAAGAGCAATACTCAGGTGACTTTGAGGACACAGATAAACCTCCAAGTGCAGAAATGAACTAATTCACAATGGAACTGCAGGAGAGGGATGATAAAGAATTCCATATGACCTGAAAAAATGGTATTTCTGGTTAGAAAATAGAAATAAAATATAATGCAAAAGTAGAAACTTTAAGTGTAATTGTAAATAATATTTATATATTTAAGTTTTTGCGGGTACTTACATGTGTGCTGTTCAGCTTCCTTCGGGTATTATCCCAACTCATTGTAGTTGTGCTTTTAAAGTTGTAGCAACGTTTCGGCAGAATCTCATCTGCCATCATCAGGCTTCTGTATACGGACTCCACACAGATTTGTGATTACAAATCACAAATTTGTGATTTGGCCCCATGGAAAAGAAAACCTAAACAATTTCCTAACCAACCCTACAACAACACACACACACCCAAAATTCAAGTTCACCATGGAACGGGAACATAAACAAAACAAACTACCCAGCCTAGATTACGTAATCTACAAAAGAACAGATGGCACACTGGGACACACCATACTACCAAAGAAAACACATCCACAACCAGCTACCTCAATGACAAAGAAACAACAAGATAAATTCTAGTGAGCCGAAAGACACTAAATATACCAGAAACACCAAAAAACAGCACATAGCAGATAAAAGACACATATAAAAGGGGACTGAGTAACGATGACACACTAGACCTGAGAAAAGTAAATTAGAGACAAATAAGGTATCCGCACCAAAGCAAAATACCAGACTATGAATGCCAGACAAAAACACAGACCAAACATAAAACAGAGAACCGTAGAAATATGGAATCAGCTGTCTCTGCCCTACATCAAGAGGTACTACAGATAAAAATCATAAGATCCTACAACAGCGCATAAACATTCAAAAGACGCCCTTCCAACAGACACAAAAAATGCTACAGCATCTGAGGAACCCCAAAGACAAAAAAAATCTGACCTTGGAAACAAGGGCATGATATCGGAATTACCCTGTACAATATGGCCCGGCCACATACATTGGACGACCAAATAGAAGGAATAAGTACCGCCAGATAGAACACAAAAAAATTGACACAGGATAAAGAACATAAAGGAAAACAAAAAAACCTCAAATCACTAGTCCAACACATGAAAACCACAGGTCACAAACATCACTTACAAAAAAAAAGAAAGGAGAACAAACAAAAAAACCAATAAAGACCAACATATTAGAACACCAAGACACAACAGAAAATACATCAAAGAGAAAATAAGACTCCGCGCCAACCATCGCACCCACTCACCTCCGAAGAGATATCCTCAGCCCCTAGAACCTGCGCGTTCAAACTCTTGCGCCGCCCACGCCTGCACTCGCTCCCTCCAAAAGATTCTCCACACCACCACAAACAGCAAAACACCCCCCTCCGCCCACCCCGGACCACAGGGACTCCCTCCTGATGCCTCCAACCTCCCCCCACCCCCTCCACCCCGGCACCCAGGTGGAAACCCAGCTTGCTGATGAAGAGCAGCCGTCCTTTCACACGAAGCCAAGCGGCATTTGAAAGCCTCCAACACAAAAAAACAGAGTGCTGCCAGCCAAATCAAAGCCACAAAACAGACAGAAGAACCAGAAACACCAATCATCAAAACTCCACACAGTCCAATGAACACCAGAACCAGGTTAATAGCCAATCAAAACTAGACCAGCCTTCAAATTGGAAACAAGAGGCAACTGTAAGGACAACTTTCCATACAGAAGCCTGATGATGGCAGCATTTGAGATTCTGCTGAACGTTGCACTACAACTGTTAAACAGAAACTACAATCGAGCTACAACTGTTAAACACGAAACTACAATGACGTGGCGATATATACCCGAGCCAGGAAAGCTAAACAGCCACATAACATATATATATATATACTATATAGATGATAATACCTATCATATAATATATATATATATCATCTATATATATATAATATCTATATATAATCACTATATATATGTTAGTATATTATACTATATATACTATATAGATAATATTATATATATGTTAACTGATACAATTGGAATCTCTTACTGTGGATACCACTATTTATATATGTTTTTTTTTAAGTCTCTTGCGAGTACTTAGCGGATGAATGCAGTTCAGCTTCCTTCTGGTATATTATCCCATGTCATTGAGTTGCTTTCTTAAGTCGTGTAACAACGTTTCAGCAAAGAATCATCAGTCTGCCATCATTCAGCTTCTGTATGAGTTCATATAGTACATTCTATTACATCGTCATTGAGTTCATTATATGTACCATACACTACATATTAATTTATGCTTATATTGTGATCGTGGGTGTATGTTGTATGTATTGTATTGTGTGTATGTATGTGTATGTATAGTATGTGTCGTATGTATGCGTATGTTAGAGGGAATTGGTAAAACTGATGTCCACCAAAAATAACTTTAAAAAAATGTTATATAAGAATTTGTTTTTTTAAGATGAAATTTTTAATAAAACTTTATGGGTTTTAAAAAAAAGGATGCAACATGACCATTGCTGTCATGCAAGGAATATAAATCAATCCCTCACTGAAGTCAGAGATGAAGAAGCTTCTGGATGTAAGACAGCAGAATGTCTTTCAAGTGCAACAACGAAGAACCAATCCAGACAGTAAGGGCCTATCAACATTGGTTGACGGATGCAAAAGTATGTAAAAAGGATACAGCAGACCAGAACATTTTCCTCCTTTGTTATCCGCTCTCAAAAGTCCCCCCAAATTTGCATAAACAGAGTGGACAACAATGGAAAGGAATGAACGGGAGAGGACATAGCCAGGGATTGTAAAGCGGTTGCTCATGGAAGCTAGTAGATGGAAGCGGCAGATGGCACATCCCGCAGGGGCTTCGGGGGCAGCACAGCGAACGCGACGTGCAGCGAAAAGGCTAAACAGATTGCAGATGGACGGGTGGCCCGATGCGCGGAATAACAGCGGATGCATCACGGAAAGCCTAGCGGCATGCCCTTAGCGGATGCCCTAGCAGAATGACCTAGCAGAATGCAAAGTGTTCACCTGATGCCATGCCGGGACAAGAGGATGCCACCTATACATCCCCTCACCATCGAGAGCACTCCCTGGCAACCCCGTGACCCACTTCCCCGTCGCACCAACCCCAAACGGCATCAGCCACGCCCAAAACCGACCCCGCTTACCGCACGCCGGGCCCTCGCAGATCCCCAACCAAGAATCCGCGCTTTCAAGCACACTTACCACATCACCCCCCATACCGTGCTCCGGAGGTCTAACCCCCCGTGAACTCTGCACACCACACGCCTGCGTATCAACCCGTTCGGATCTTTATAACAAAGAAGCCAGCTCACAAGCAGGTCACATTGACGAAAGACCTGCTGCCGACACATCTCCACCAACACCTAATCCATTGTTAGCTCGCGAATGCCTGTTGCCATCTGCCTCCAGCTCTTGCGCCTTACAAAGGACAGGGCCACCGCGTGCGACCTGACTCCTGGCATTTCTTTACGATATGGGGCGTGTCTGCTTGCTTGAGTGCCTCTATGTCCTGGACCTCCTATCCGTCGTGCTCCGCCATAATCCGTGGGTATAACTGTCATTTTCTCGTCATGCCATACGCTTCTCTACGGAGTCATTCTATATATATAGGTGTCGAACATAGGAGGCTCTCTGCCTAGACTCTCATATATATATATATACTGGCGTGGCTATCTCTCGTTGCCCGCTTCTATCGCTGATCACCGCTGCTACCTATAAATCCGTGCTGCGACGATCACCATTACTACATACGTTAATCACGACGTACGACATATCGGCGCGAGTATATCACCCAGGCGCAGTGCTTCTTGCTTGCTGACTACTCATAATATATATACTCTATCACGAGATCCTGATAGGTGCTGTCTGCGCCTGCTTTTGCTGCTTCACTTGGTTGTTAGTGTGTGTGCTGCTTGCTGCCGCTGGTGTGGTGGGGCAGCCCCTAAGAAACCTCAAAGCCCTCTGTTGAGGGCCCCAGAGGCCCTGCCAGAGGCAGGAAGAGGCATCACGAGGAAACGGAGAGGAGGCTCAATTACTCCATCGAAGGAGAACATGAGGAATGAAGTGTTCGAATGGCTGAGGGAGAATGAGTACACTTTAAGATAGCGGGAAGGGACACTAGGCTCTATCTAACGCACGCGAGATTCACTACGCACTGTGAGGCGAATAATTACGTCAGCGCTCTGCCTACGTCACATATATAGGTGGTGCTCGGACATATGAGAGATTGCACGACTCCACGCTTGTTGGGACAGAAACTCCAAAACGCATACGTTCTACTGCGAACCGGTGTTAGTGTCAACGAAGCACTTGCAAAGTCCCCTATATACTCTATCCTTGCAGTTCGGGTGTATATCGACCACTCATACTCAGCTCTCTCTGATCTCTTACCCTCTATCCAGGCAGCCCAACCCACCGAGCCTCTCTCTCCTGGCCAGAGTCAGCTCCTGTGTCCAGGAAGGTATCTGTGGAGCATCCAATCGACAGAGACCCCCCCGACAGCTGCACTTCCCCATGGCGGAGCTGTGGAGGGCCCCTGACGCCCAGTGGGAGCAAGGAGAGAGCACTTCCACCAGAGACCAACCCACAGCACCCCATCTCCATCTCCACAGAAAGCAGTTATAGAAAGCCAGACCACGAGGGGACAGAGCACACTGTCCTGCTGGAGGGTCAGGACCCCATGCAAAAGCCAGCGTAGATCTCCTCTCTCAGCATGGTCAGAACACAAGCGCGCGCTCATCCATATCAAACCCGCAAGCAAGCCTGCGTGCACCCCTAAACACTTACCAAGTCTGCTCCCATATTAGAGTGATAACCGCACTTTCCGGTAGCAAACATCCGTGACGGTGGGTGGCATTACATAATGCAACGTGTGGCTCCTCGCCAACTCTGCGAGCACCTCTCGCTCCATCCGACACGAGTGAGGTGTGATTCGCCTGCCTCTCCACCCTAGGTGATGTCACAGCCCTTCCAAGGCTATTCCACATGTCCCTCACCTACCAAGCTTGCTCCATCTGACCGTCTCACCAGGAGTTCCGAGCAGCACAGGCAGCCCTTCCCAGTCAGCCACAGGTTCATCGAACTCCACCAATCCACCGATGCAACTTGATGCCACATGATGCCACCCACACCACAGATTGGCCAACCCTGCCTCACCTTTTTCAACCTGCAGACCAGACAGCCCCACAACACTGCCTCCGTTCCACCCCACAGCCAATCCCGGCCTCAGAACATCTGTTCATTGGTCTTGGGACTGACACCCCATTGTCATGGAGGAAGGGGCTGTCAACCTCACAGGAACTGAGCCATGCTCTTTGAGAAGCTTCCTCCACACACCCATCCCTTATTGTCCTCTCGCGAACAGGCTCCCCAAATATGGCGCCTCAGGACCAGCTATCCAGTGCAGCAGCCACTCCACCAGCACCTGGACCCTTCACCCCTGAGACGATAGGGCTCCACTCCAGAAGTGCACATATAGAAGGAAGAAGCTCTAACGGGTTGCTACCTGTTGACTTTATCTTTTGCTTGGGACATTACTTGGGTCATTTTGCTTTTTACAGTTTTGTTATAAATAAGTTATCTTTGCTTCACACACTTGGTTCTTTATTTTGTAAATAAAGTCTTAGTGGAAACTTTTTAGAAAGGTTAAGCCTTGTGCATGCTGTGTGGATGGGTAGGATAGCAGTGGGATGGCAGGATAACCTTGTGGGATGGATAACTACTTGTGGGTAGATAAGCTCCAGTGCATGCAAAGTGGGACTGTATGTCCACCCTCCCAGGTGCCACACCTATGGCCCCGTTTATTATCAATAACAATAATCATTCACATCCACTTTCAAAGCATAAACACAACTCTCTAAATTAAAATGAGTTTATTGTAGGACCATATAATAGTGCACTCAATCCTCTTCTATGTTGAATGAGACAGGCTTGAAGGAAGCATCGTTTCACTAATCTTCATCCAATACCTGTCTTCGTTCCTCAGCTGGAGTGTGCCATATTGCACACACAGCTTGTCCTCAGGAGGTTGCACTGCTTACATACATGTCATCGCTGAAAGCTTGTATGATCTACATAATTCACCTCTCCTCTTGTCCATTCACCCAGGCTCCATGTCCCCCATCCCTGTTGATGGTCGACAAGTCTGTTTTCTGGCAACACTGACCTGACTCCTGTCGAGCAAGTGGTAGCGGCCAATCTCTGCTCGGCCAATCTTGCGTCAGCGCAGCGAACAAAGCCGTGAGTGCGAGAGTGCGCTCTCAATCAGTGCACGAAACATTCTGTCATGCTGGAGTGAGGAGAGTACCTGGGAACCTTGTTGGCCAGGATGCCAAAGGCGTTCTCCGACCCCGCCTTGCCCTGCGACAGCCTTGTTAGCTTGCAAGATCCTCTCTTCACGGGTGACGGCATCTGAAAGTGTAGGGCTTTCATGAGGTAGGTTCTGAGGGAGAAGGCGTCATCCCATGATGAAGTAGGGCACATTCTTGTGTAGTCGTTGGGCAGCGGTGTCTGGACTGGGAAAAGCCGATGATGAGGTTGCATTCCAGCCCTCCTTGAGGTCACTTGGCGTTGATTTTTACCTGGGCATCTGAACATGGGACCCGCATTGCACTGAAGCATCGTATGTACATGAACTTGTAGTCAGCATCGACCCATGGGAAGAGGAATAGTTGCTGAGGGGAAGCCCTTGTAGTTGAAATAAGTGGACCCTGACTTGGCCTGCAAAGCTTTGCAGGCCATGTGCTTCCCATCTATAGCTCCAATTTGGTTGTGGGGGAGGTTCCACTTCTTGATACCACTGTTCTCGCACTTTCTTCTAGCTTCTTCAGTGGAGAGTCACTGGAGGAGCTCCTCCAGGTATTTTTTTGATGATGGCCTGCACCACTTTCTCTGACCACATGTTGATGGTGTTAGTGTGGTACCCTCCAGGCATACTGCACACTCCTGTATGTGGTCCTGCGAGACCAGGTGGCGCGAGTAAGTGCCACTGGCATCCCAGGGATCCAAACATGGCTGGCGGCATCCTCTTGAAGTTCATGGATGCATGAGAGTCTTCTTTCTTTCAGCTCCACCATCAAGCTTGTTATACAGTCCGTACTCTGCTCTTCTGGCAATCCATCTGTGACCCAGACACTCTCTTTGATGCCTTCCTTTTCTTCGTGTAGAACAAGTGAAAGAGCCTGCTAGAGGGCTTCACACTGTTGGAAGAATGATGGTGGGCTTCCAGAAAGGAGTGTGTTGACGATCCATGGTGGGATGACTGGATGGCTGTGGGAAGGCTAGAGCAAGACTGCAGGCATGAAGAGGTCTGCACCACAGGGCTGCTGGAACTGAAAGTGAGATTCCAGTTGATTTCTTCCCCCTTTTTGTAAGTAGAAATATAGGTTTTCCGCGTAGGTTGTCCTTTTTGCATCCTCTAGACATCCTGCAGACATCCTAAATATCCAAGATACGTTCCCTATACGAACGTTTTTTCCAATTTTAATGCTTTGTATGCGAGGTCATCTGCTTTCATCCTTTCTACGTCGTGTACTAATGCTGTTGTCCGTTCCGCATCTGTTTCACTTGCCTCCCTGTGTCGTTTTCCACTGGAGCGGATTGCAAGTTTCCGTGCGGATGCGTTAGCGGCATGCCTAGCGATATAGCGGACACGTAACGGTATACTCACGGACGTATAACGTTTGCTCCCTGTATCGTAGCGCGATGGTAGAACGGACGCGTTGGACACATTTTCCGTCAAAAAGTTTTGTGCAGCTCAAAACACTTTTTGAGCGGATGAAATGTCAGTAGACGGATGCTGGACGGATAGAGAGTATGAAAAACGGACGCAGTGAGTAAAGAACGGATGCATCGCATTAACCAATGGATGGGAAGTATTTCTCTCCATTTTACATCCTCTTTCCATCCGTTGGTGCTGTGTGACAGGGGCTTAAATTGGAGTTTGGAGAATTGAAGAAGCTTCTTGGATGAGAAGTGAAACATCTTCAGAGAAGAACAAGAAAGTCCAGTTGCCTCCTGAAAAAGCACTTTTGGGACAGCCATGACCTGGATGACAGAGAATGTGATATTTAGGAATGTGATCTTTCTTCTCAACTTCTTCAGGTCACCTTCAGTGGTGAACATCCTGAAAGATTTGGGCCCCAATGAGTTCTAATTATGTTCTTGCATTGAAACCAAGACAGAGAAATCTATCATTTTTAAAGACTCCGTGAATGTAATTTCCTTTCATGCACACATATTTTATACAAGTTTTTCACATTTGGCTAGCAAATTCCCCTGATGTAATATATTAGGGTATGACTTATTCATCAATATGTGTATCGGGAGGGATATTTGCCACTGATTAGGCACTGCATCACAACATTTAGAAAAGTGGAGGAAAATCATTTTGTGGATTGCATAAAAAAAAAATATCTACCAGCAGATTAAAATGCATGGCAGATCTTTCTTCTTTGGTTTTAATGAAGATGCAAAGAACTACAGTTGTGAAAAATTGCACATTCCAATCTATGCATTTGGGTTAATTATGTAATATTTCTCAGGTGTTAATGTTTCCTCTGATGGATCTCTCATAATTGCTAGAAACTTATTATTTCTTTTCCTTCTTTATTTTGGAGGGAGGGAAAGATATTTGTTAATGTTCTAAAATTGCTGTGGGTGCTGGTTGTGGATTAATGCTATGCCAACATCTGCTTTTGCTCATTGAATATTCTTTTCCTTCTACCCTCATCTAAAATGAATAATTTTGTTTTGCTATTTTTCTTTAATATCCACCCATCAACAGAATAGTTTTCCTCCCAGAGTTTTGGCTGCTCGATCTCTAGAGGTTTTCAAGAAAAGATTGGACAACCATTTGACTTGGAGGTTATAAGGACTCTAGCCTTGGGCAGTGGGTTGGACTCAGTGGTGAAATAGCAATAGCAAGTACTTAGACTTATATACCATTTCACAGTGCTTTTCAGCCCTCTCTAAGTGGTTTACACAGTCAGCATATTGCCCCCAACAATTTGGGTCCTCATTTTACCCACCTCGGAAGGATGGAAGGCTTGAGTCTGGTGGGATTTGAACTGCCAAATTGTAGGCAGCTGGCCACAGAAATTGCTTTCAGTACTGCACTCTAACCACTGTGACACAGAGGCAAAAATTGTTCCCGGTTCAGCTGAACTGGTAGTAAAAAAAAAAAAGGTTNCTGAACTGGTATAAAAAAAAAAAAAGGTTCAATGATCAGCTAAGAGGAGAAAGAAGAGAAAAGTGCAGGATTGGCCCAATCCTGCACTTTTCTGTTCTTTATCTTGTCAGCTGATTGTCATGATACAGCCTCAGCTGATGTTTGGAAAGCTGTGTGTATGCGCACACACGCACAAAGTGAACGATCACTGAACCAGTAGGGAAACTGGTAGAATCCCACCACTGGTTGGACTAGAACAGGGATCTCAAATCTTGGCAACTTTAAGACTTTTGGATTTCAACTCTCGGAATTCCTCAGTGAGCAAAGCTGGTTGAGGAATTCTGGGAGTTGAAGTCCACAAGTCTCAAAATTTCTAAGGTTGGAAACCCCTGGACTAGAAGACATCCAAAATTCCTTCCCAGTAGTATGATTCTATGTGATTCTATGATTTTTATGAGATTCTACCACACTTGGAATATTGCATCTAGTTTTGGTTGCCACAATAAGGTGGTCAAAGGCCTGGAGACTAAACCGTATGAAGAACAACTGCAGGATTTGCGTTTGGCTAGTGTAAAGAAAATAAGAATTAGGGGGTGATATGATAGCAGTATTTCAGTACTTGAAGGGCTGCCATAAAGAAAAGTGGGTCAAATTATTTTCCAAAGCAGCAGAAAGCAAAACAACAACCAATGGATGGAAACTAACCAAAGAAAGAAGCAACCTGGAATTAAGGAGAAACTTCCTAACATTGAGGACAATTAAACAGTGGACAAGCTTGTCTGAAATGGTATAGGGTTTTCCTGCCTGAGCAGAGGGTTAGACTAGAAGACCTCCAAATTCCCTTCCAATGCTTTTATTCTGTTATGATTCTCTGATTGATTTTATGATTCTGTGGCTCTACAGTTCTTTGAGAATCCCTGCATGAATTGCATCTCTCATTAGGAAGAATGCTGCATGCATCATCTCTTTACAAAATTGCATTTTGTGTGCATTTACTTTTTCATTATTTTTCATAAGTCCTAGGCTTAAAAAAAGAAAAATGCAAGAAAAAGAAAAATGCAACTTATTGGCTCTGTTGCTAATACAGCCCCATCTGCTTCCTTGTATTTAGGTGTCCTCTGGCCTTCTTTTTCCCAGAGCATCTAGGTCAGAAAATCCCACAAAGTTTTCTTTCCCTGACTCTCTCCCCTACCCTCCTTTTCATCTGCTCCAGGCATTCACACACACACACAAACACAGAGAGAGAGAGAGAGAGAGAGAGAGAGAGAGTGNTCATCTGCTCCAGGCATTCACACACACACACAAACACACACAGAGAGAGAGAGAGAGAGAGAGAGTGAGAAGAGTGAAAATGAGACAGGCTTTGCAAGCGCTTTGTCAAGACTCCAGCTTCATAAAGAAATTATCTTAATCACGTCATCCAAAGCAAGGAGGCTAAAATACAATCTCCCACTGAAAAACATCAACCGGCAGGGGGAAAAAGTACAACATAAATCTCTCCAGCATGGGAAATGACAGGCCTGATTTTGGTCGCTCAGCCTTTTGGAAAGGAATAATAATGACTCCGTGGCTATATGTCAAGGCCAGACCTTCTGCTGGAGGGAAAGTTGCCTTCAATTGGGGAGCTGAGGGGACACAAACAACAGGATATTAAAGGGCAATGTGGAACAGAACGGAGTTTATGAAACCAAACAGAAGGAACTGATCTCACCCCCCCCCAAAAGCACTGTGAGATGATGGCTTTTGGGTAACGGAGCTACTTGCTCTGCTCTTGAGTGAAACGGGCAAGTGGATAGAGCAGCCTCCTGGCTGTGCTTCTGCGGGGCTGCTGAGATTCATTGACTTAGCAATGGATGCATGTGAATTTTCATATTGATGAATGTTGGAGGATGCTTGCTTTATGTATTGGTCTTTCTTTCTTTCTCCCTCCCTCCCTCCCTCTCTTCCTTCCTTCCTTTTCCACTCTTTCCCTCCCTCCCTCCCTCTTTTTCCAACTCTCCTTCCTTATTTCCTTCCTTCCATCTTTGTCCCTCCCTCCCTCCCTCCCTCTTCTTTCTTCCTCCCTCTTTTCCTTCCTTCCTCCTTCTCTCCCTCTCTCCTTTCATTCCTTCCTCTCTCCCTGCCTCCCTCGCTCCTTGCTTCCTCTTCTTCCTCCCTCTCCTTCCTTCCTTCCTTCTTCCTCCCTCTCTCCCTTCCTCTTTCTCTCTGCCCGCCCCCATGTGCATGTTTGTGGGTTGGTAGTCATATTTACTGACCAGCTGGACAAGGCCATGCAGTTTTCTGTCCAGTTTTCTGTCTGTAAGTCATTTGTTCTTCCCTTCTTTTTCCCAGCCGAGAAAGAGGTACTGGCCAAAAGTCACCCAGATGACTTCTCCTCTGAGCCAGGGCTAGAACTCACACTTTCCTTGTTTCTTATCTGGCGTTTTAAATCACTGCCCCAAACTGGCTCTTAAATGGAAAAGTTTTATCCTTGTGTTCTTCTTTCTAGGGCTAGTAGCAGATGGTTTTGGTGAGAGTAGCCTGGATAGCAGAGAGAGTGAAAGAGAGAAAAAGAGAAAGAGAGATAAAGGGAGGGAGGGAGGGAGAGATAGAGAGATTCATGAAAATTTTCAAGCACAGTTTCCCTTCCGTTTATGCTTCCTAGGAACCATTTTCCAATATTTTCATTTTTGACAGGCCAATTCCCCTACAACTGATTTGAAACTGTCTGGTAAAACCTAAAAAAGAAGTCTGAATATTATAAATATTTTAGTGATTCACCCCTCAATTTATTTCCTATGCCCTAAGGATCCTTGAATTAAAATCTTCTTCCATAGCCACCCAGATAAGAATATGCTGTTTAAGATAGTAGCTGAAATTAAACAATGGAAGTGATTCACTGGCCCAATGCTTTCTTAGAGATAAATCTATTTCCCTATGGGAATTTAGGAAATAGTCTTCCCTCCACCCCCAGCCTACAGTCTCCTAATTCAATCACTAACAATGATCACTCAGAAGAAAACTTTAACTGAATCCAAAAAACTGCATCCTTGTCTTTGACCTAGAAATGGACAGATGAAATAGTTCAGATTATACTTTATGGAATTTTATCACATCCTCTTTGCTGTTATAAAGTATATTTTGCTCTTCAAACAAAAGGACATTGAAAATTGCTTGGTTCAAGAGTGGAGCAACCTAGTAAAATGTATCTATCTAGATCACCATGGGATGAGCTCAGTAAATGGAAACAGTAAATGTTGTCCTATCACACTGTCCAGTAGTCTATAATATTGAATATGATCCATATTAAGTAGAACTGGGCTGAATCCCAGATGGAGTAGTTCTTACTGATGAATATTTCCAGAGAAACCTCTGGATTTTCTCTTGATGATCTAGGTCATCACTAGATGGACTCAGAAGCAGGACTAGAAACAGTGGATGCCCTATTGAACTGTACAGTAATCTATAATGTTGTATTTACTCCATGCTAAAGAAAAGGACTGGGATGAAACCCACATTGAGCAGTTCTTACTGGTGGATATTTCCAGAGAAACCTCTGGATTTTCTTTTAATGATCTAGATCACCATTGGATGGACTCAGAAGCAAGTCTAGAAATAGCTGTTGTACTACTGCACTGTCTGGTACAACCTGTACTTTTGTATTTACACCATGCTAAGTAGAACTGGGCTGAATCACAGTTAGAACAGTTCTTACTGGTGGATATTTCCAGAGAAACCTCTGGATCTTCTCTTGATGATCTAGATCACTACTGGAAGAGTTTAAAAGCAGGCTTAGAAAAAAATAGCCATTGTCCTATTGTACAGTCCAGTAGATCTATACTACTGCATTTACTCCTTGCTAGGTACAACGTTCTCTCTGGTGGATATTTCAGAGGAAGATTGGGATCTTCCCCTGAAGATCTGTCCCCAACCAAGTTAGATCTCCCAACAGTGTGTCAACCGCTATTGCCATCTTCTTTTCTTCCCTTCCATTTTTCTTAGCATTATAGCAATAGCATTTAGACTTACATACCACTTCACAGTGCTTTACAGCCCTGTCTAAGTGGATTACAGTCAGCATATTGCCCCCAACAATCTGGGTCCTCATTTTACCAATCTCGGAAGGATGGAAAGCTAAGTCAACCTTGAGCCTGGTGAGATTTGAACAGCCAAATTGCAGACAGACAGCAGTCAGCAGAAGTAGCCTGCGGTAATGCAATCTAACCACTGTGCCACCGTGGCTCATTATGTTTTTTTTTTCCTCTCTTTCTTAGGGGATTCTGGAAAACTGACAACCTGGATTTCAGACCTGAGTGCCACTGCTTGATGGGGTGTTCCTTGCTCCAGTTCCTACCCATCTAGCAATTTGAAAGCATGCAAATGCAAGTAAATAAATAGGTATCACTTTGGTGAAAAGATAACAGTATTCTATATGCCTTGGCAAATAGTCATGCTGGCCACAGGACCATGGAAAATGTCTTCATATAATACTGGCTTCTTCAGCTAACAATGGAGATGAGAGTGGTGACTTAGAATCAGACACAACTGAACAGTGGAAGCCTGACTTATGGCTTTCTCAAGGGAGCTGCATCTGTGCAAAATGCACTACAGTTCTAGATAAAACCCAGCAACTAACTAACTACACCTGACTAGGAAAAAAGTACGATAGTGCATGCCCTGTACAAATTTCCCAAGAAGAAAAGACAAAGGAAAAGACAGCTTTGTGATCTCATAGATATAAAAACCAGTTCTCATAATTTGTGACTCTGGGTGGAATACAACAATAAAAATAAAAAGAAAATCAAGATTTTTTTTTAAAGAAAAAAAACAACCTTTAATTCACTGTCTATCCCTTGTGGTCAGCAGTTATGAGAAGCCGAAGAGTCAATGACATTAGATTTTATATCCAACAGAAAGAACATACATCTAAGCATCAAAAGACACACATTGCAGAATGTTGAAAAACCTCAAAACACACACACACATAATTAAATATAATAAACTGTAGCCATAGACTCAGACATTAATTTTTATTCAGTAAAATACAGCAGGTAACTTTTTATATATAAGAATGTATAAATAAATATTTAAGGTATGAACAGTTCTTGATATTTGCCTGTGTGTGTTTGTGTATGGGTGTGCATTATAGTGGCAGGGTGTTAGATGCAGGCAGGAAAAGTATACAATGAATCAGAGGTGGTCTTCAGCAGGTTCTGACCAGTTTTGGAGAACTGGTAACAGAACTTTTGAGTAGTTCAGAAAACCGGCAAATACCACCTCTGGCTGGAGATTTTGCAGCATTCTTCTCCTGCCATGCCCATCAACCATGCCCACAGAACCAGCAGTAAAAAAATTTGAATCCCACTATTGCAATGAATGACACAGTCAAGCAGCTGGTATTGTGTACAGGAACACAAAATATGGAATAGACCCTCCTAAGTCTAGATGGGAGATCAGATATAAGATCATGGAGAATAAGAAATCTAAGATCCTGTGAGAGTTCATTTAAGTAGCAGCAGGTTCTAGTACCACTTTACAAAGCCTTAGTAACACCACACTTGGAATATTGCAATCTGTTCTGGTCACCACAATATATATAAAAAAAGATGTTGAGATTTTGGATAGAGCGCAGAGAAGAGTAGCGAAGAGGACTGGGGGGCTAGAGGCTAGAACATACAAAGAACGGCTGCAGGAATTGGTTATGTCTAAGTCTAATGAAAAGAAGGCCTGGGGGGACATGACAGCACTGATAGTCAGCCTATTCTGCAAAGCATCTGAAGGCAAGTCAAGAAACAACAGATGGAAACCAATCAAGGAGAGAAGCCACCTGGAATTAAGGATAAATTTCCTCATGGTGAGAGTAATCAACCAGTGGAACAGCTTCCCTTCAGAAGTTTTGGGTGCTCCATCACTGGAGGCTTTCAAAAAGAGACTGGACAACCACTTATCTGAAATGGAATAGGGTCTTCTCCTTGAGATGAGGGTTGGACCAGAAGACCTCCAAGGTCCCTTCCAACTCTATTATTCTATGTTCTATTCTAGGAGTGTCAAACTCTCATTGTTACATGATATATCAGGACCTTTCACTAAACCAGGTGGAGGCATGGTCAGTGTGTGACACATCCAGCCCATGGGCCAGGAGTTTGATAGCCCTGTTCTGTGTTCTGTGTTCCAGCTCTAGACAAGCAGGCAGGTACTTCAGAACTACTATCTTTACAATTAATAATTCAAATGCATGCCATGGTTACTTAAAACACGCCCAAAGAAAGTCTTTAAGAACTGCCACTTGTTTTTTTGCTGATGACTGTGGCCCAAACTTTAACAGAACTTTAACAAAGAGAAATAACAGGAATGACAAATGTAATACATAAAGCAGAGTACAAAAGGGAAGAAACATTTGGGCCATTTATTCTTTCATCTCCCCCCTCCCCCCCTTTTTTTAATAAAGCATTAAAAGTGTTCTGTGTTTTTATATCTCTTCATTTTTAATTCAAACAGCGGGAGAAGAAGGAAGAAGAAAGATGCACGTGATATTTCTGGCAAACGGTGATCTCTTGTTTACCCTGTGATTAAATACATATTTCTTGACAATCTTCAGCTCAATAAAAAAAAAATTTAAGAGGAGCAGCCACATTTACTTTTAACTGCCTTATCTTTATTTTCCTGATGGCAGTTGACAAACGTTTCACTGCATCAAAGGGAGGGCTAGAGAGATTTGGCACACAAAAGAGTATGGAGAACATCGTATCACTCTGGCTAGTTGCTAATGTCAATCAATCATAATAGAGCTGGGAGGGAGCTTGGAGGTCTTCTAATCCAACTTCCTGCTCAAACAGGAGACCCTATATCATTTCACAAAAGTGAATGTCCAGTCTCTTCTTAAAAGTCTCCAGTGATGAAGCACCCTCAACAACAGGCAAGCTGTTCTACGGGTTGATTGTCCTCACTGTTAGGAAGTTTCTCCTTAATTCCAGGTTGCTTCTCTCCTTGATTAGTTCTTAGATTAGATTAGATTAACAGAGTGGTAAGGGACCTTAGATTAGATTAGATTAGATTAGATTAACAGAGTGGTAAGGGACCATGTAGGTCATCTAGTCCAACCCCCCACCCAAGCAGGAGGCCCTACACCATTTCTGACAAATGGCAGTCCAATCTCCTCTTGAAAGCCTCCAGTGATGAAGCTCCCACAATATTCGAGTAGAACTTCTGTTCCATTGGTTGACTGTTCTCACTCTCAGAAAATGTCTCCTTATTTCCAGGTTGAATCTCTCCTTGATCAATTTCCATCCATTATTCCTTATATGACCTTCGGAAAATTGGCTTTGGATAATAGTTTGATCCTCTTCCTCTTTGTGGAAGCCCCTCAAGTATTGGAAGACTGCTATCATGTCTCTCTTGGTCCTTCTCTTCACTAGACTAGCCATGCCGAGTTCCTGTAACCATTCTTCATATGTTTTAGTTTCCAGTCCCCTAATCATCTTTGTTGCTCTTCTCTGCACTCTTTCTAGAGTCTCAACATCTTTTTTTATAGTATGGTGACCAAAACTGGATGTGGTACTCTAGGTGTAGTCTTACAAAGGCTTTATAGAGTGGTATTAGTACCTTACTTGATCTTGATTGTATCCCTCTGTTGATGCAATTTAGGATTGCATTGGCTTTTTTTGGCTGCTGCTGCATATGGCTGGCTCCTATTCAGCTGGCTGTCCACTAAGACTCCAAGATCCTTCTCACAGTTACTGCTATTGAGCCTGGTTTCACCCAGTCTATATGTGTATTTTGGGTTTTTCTTGCCTAAGTGTAAAACTTTACTTTTCCCAACATTTCCATTGCTTTTTGTCCTGCCTTCTGGTGCTTTGGAGAATAGGTTGACCTCCTCTTCTTTGTGGCAGCCCCTCAAATACTGGAAGACTGCTATCATGTCACTTTTTGTCCTTTTTTTCTCTAGAATGACATACCCAATCCCTGCAACAGTTCTTTATATGTTTTTGTCTCTAGGCCTTTATGGCAACTTTATAGGGGCATGATGGCTTAGAGTTAAAGATGCTGAACTTGTCATCTTGAACAACCCAGATTCAGGACCCGAGAGCCACCCAATCGGGTATGGTCCCATTTCTTGCTCAAAGTCCTGCCAACCTGCATGAAAATGCAGATAGATAAATGGGTACCACTTTGGTGGGAAGGAAATAACATACTGTGTGCCTACAGTAAGTATAAGTATAGTAAGTATAATCATGGTGACCACATGACCATGGATGTGTCTTCAACAGTGCTGGCTCCCTTAGCTAAGAGACTGAGATGAGTCCTACCCCTGAAGTCAGACATGACTGGAAAGAGAAAAACTGGATCAGAATAACTGAATAACAAAATTGGAAGGGACCTTGAAGGTTTTCTCATCCAACCCACTTTACCTTTATGAGGGCTTGCACTTTCTTGTAGTCATGTTACTGCATTTTATGACTATTTTCAAAAAAATTGCCTTTTACTTCTGTTGTTTGGTAAAAACCATGCCCATAGTGAATATGGCTTTGCTTAATGACTGAGGAATTGGCTAAATGGCCTTGATGATTTGTTTAATGACCACTAAAAAAGGTTTTAAAATCAGGTCAGTCATATGACCATTACACTAGAATGTTAAGCCCCCAATCCTCCCCTAATGCTTAACCTCTCCTATTTCCTTGACCAGTCTTAGTGTAATACCAACCAGCCACTAATTTGTGGTATAAGGAGATGCAGGAAACAGGTGGCTGCAGAAAGTTTTGAATCCAATGCACAGCGGGAGAATTTCCCATCAATAGGTATCACGTTCATCATTCAACACTGAGTTTTAGAGCAGGGGTAGGCATCTGGTTTGGGTGTATGTTGAGAGAGAGGGGGTGGGAAGAGAGAGAGAAAGAGAAAGAGAGAGGAAGAAAGAGAAAGCAAAGAAAGAGAGAGAGAGGGAAAGAGAGAGAAAGAAAGAAAGATAGAAAGGGGAAGGAGGGAGGAAGGAGGAAAGAAGAGAGAAAAAGAGAAAGAGAAAGAGAAAGAAAAAGAGAAAGAAAGAGAGAGAGAGAGGAGAAAGAGGAAACACACAGAGAGAAAGCAAAAATGTGAGAGAGAGTGAAAGAAAGGGAAAGAGAAAGAGAGAGGAGAAAAAAGCACAGGGAGAAAGTGAAAGAGAGAGGAAGAAAGAAAAAGTAGAAAAAGAGAGAGAGAAAGGGAGAAAGGGAGAAAGAAAGGGAGGAAGAAAGATAGAAAGGGGATGGAGGGAGATAGGAAGGAAGGAGGAAAGGAGAAAAAGAGAAAGAAAGAAAGAAAGAAAAGAAAGAAAGAAAGAAAGAAAGAAAGAAAGAAAGAAAGAAAGAAAGAGAAAGAAAGAAAGAAAGGGAGAAAGAGGACATGCACAGAAAGTGAAAATGTGAGAGAGTGAAAGAAAGGGAAAGAGAAAGAGAGAAAAAAGAGAGAAAAAAGAGATAGGGAAGGAAGCACAGGGAGAAAGATAAAGAGAAAGAAGAGAAAAAGAAAGAAGAGGAAGAGAAAAAGAGAGAAAGTTATAAACCAACCCTCTCAACAAGAACTAGCCAAGGCTCACTCGGAGGAATTCCATTAAATGAACTCATCTGTCATCTCGCTTTTTATTGATGGCTGGCACTGTTTGGTAGTGAGTGACACCACAGAACAAATAGCACCCCGGTCCAGCCTTTCTCTTCATCTCATACTGAGATACCCTGGCCATTCTGCCCCTCCCCCCTCCTCCTATGAGTCATTACTTATTACATCCATTATTAACTCAGCCCAGGGCTCATTAGGCATGGAAATTGAGGATGGCAAAATTGGAGTTAAGAAGAGCCAAGTTGCCAAGCGCTGAAGGGAGGGAAGGCTGGGGAGGAGAGCAGGATGCCAAAAAACAGGGCAGTTAAAACTGGCCACTCAGCATTTGTGACATTTCCAAATCCTCCAGGTGGCTGGGTTGTTGATTGTAGGCTTCTCTTGTTCTGACACAACAGCACGCAGAACCACATCGAGAATTGCCAGGGTCACTGCACAGGAATATGAGGATGACATCATGCGTTCCCCATGGGGCCCTGCTGATCAACTTGGCTTGTTGCAGGGTGAGGTTTTATTAACCAGGAGTGTGGAAGGATGCCTTGGGAATCAGAATCTGAAGAAAGACAGAGGGACGGTGGTGGAGAAGATTATTCACTTAAAGGAAACAGAGAGGCCGCCCGATTTTGATTTAATTCAGGTTCAAAGTGAAATTCATCAACCAAGATCAAACCATGGTTGGGCTTTTGGGGGTTCACAGGGGTTCAGGAGAGCCCCTAACTAAGATTCTGCACAGTTCAGAGAACCCCCAAATCCCACTCCTGGCTGGCACCTCCCCTCCAGCCCGCTGCTCCCAGGAGTCACCACATGGCCCATTTTGGATGCAGGTAAGTGCAGGGCGTATGTGGAGGCTCAGGGAGGGTGAAAAACAGGCCTCCTAGAAGTTTGGGAAGGCCAGAAATGGGACCGTTTCCTGTTTCCAGAGAGCCTCCAGAGGACGGGGAGGCCATTTTCACCATCCTGGAGGCTCAAGGAAAGCCTCTGGAGCCCGGGGAGGGCAGGAGGCCAACTAGGAACACCCACCATGGCCATACCCATCCAGCAACTGGGCAGAGAATCCGTTGCTGAAATTTTTGAAGCCCACCCCTTAGAAACAAACAACAACATTTCCATGTCGGAAAACAAAACAAAACCAAGGCTTGGTGGGTTCCTTGGTGCTCTCTAAGCTTAGCTGTTTTCTTGCAGATGTTTCGTGAGCCAAGTAAAACAACATCATCAGTGCTAAAAGGAAGGAAAAAGAACAAGGAGGAGAAGGAGGTGGAGGAGGAAGAAGAAGAAGAGGAAGAGGATGATAGTGGTGGTGATGGTGATTCTGGAGTCCTTGGTGCTCTCTGAATGTGGTTGTTTTCTTGCAGACATTTCATGACCCAACTAGATGATATTATTTATCATCTATAATAATATCATATTATTTATGATATTATTAGATGATGATATTTCATGACCCAACTAGATGATATAGTGCTAAAAGAGAGTGTGGTTCTGAGAGAGGAGGAGGATTCTGGGGTCCAGGCTGCTCTCTGAACTTGGTTGTTTTCTTTACACACATTTCCTGACCCAACAAGGTAATCCCATTAGTTCTAGAAAGGAGTGGGGTTTCTTCTCTGGTAATAAATGGTTGGCCATCTCATCCTACCAATAAAAGAGAATATCTGTAGCTCAGGACTGAACTGTGGGGTACCTAGTGTTCTCTAAGCTAGGTTATTGCAAATGTTTCATGACCCAACAAGATAACATCATCAGTGTTAAAGGGGAATGCTCTCTGTTTATATTGTATATACTGGGTTTCTCTGTCAATGTTGGTAGGAGTGCTGTTTTTTTCTTGTAGTTCCTTGATTAGGCTGTTGTTTACTATTTGATTGTTTGTCTGGATTGGTATTTCCTACCAACTGGTAGCAAGAAACCAACCAAGCTCACAGAGCACGAAGGACCCTCAGCATAGTAAGAGTTTAGAGCTGGAGTCTGGCCAAAGCATTCTACATCATTCTAGGTCTATCCCTGAATTCAGTTCTTAATCTGCTTACAAACAGCGGGCAGAATCTTATTGGAATAAACTCTTAAAGCCCTGTCACACTGCCCAACGGATGCAAAACGTTAGTAAAAAGGACACAACGGACGAGCAAAATGTTCCATCCGTTG
>BHFT01043621.1:38995-50827 GCA_004320025.1 Laticauda laticaudata | reverse complement strand
GGGGGGGGGGGGGAGAGCGAGGAGACAAGGTGTCAGGTGAATTAGCCATCCATCCATCAGGTTTAATTTTAGCTCCAAAAGGACCCCAGGGGTGGGTTGATTATTTTTTTATTTTTAAAGCAGAAGAAAGCTGTCTGCAACATCAGAACCATGAAAGGGAAGCCATAGTGTTAATAACAACAACAGAGCAAAACAACAACACAACATAATACGAATACTAATACTAAAGTTTTCTTGGGATCGTCTTGGGTGGATTGAAAGGCCTAGAAGAGTCTCCTGCCAAAATCAGCCGGTCTAGGAATGGCCTCTCATGGCTCCAAAGGTGGTCCCACCAAAAATCAGGCTGCTCTAGGGATGACCTCTCATCACTCCAGAGGAGGTCCACAAAAAACAGGGCAGTCTAGGAATGGCCTCTCGTTGCTCCAGAGGAGTTCCATAAAAACCAGGCCAGTCTAGGGATGACCTCTTGTTGCTATGCGGGGGGGGGGGTCCCACAANGGGGGGGGGGGGGGGTCCCACAAAAACCAGGCCGGTCTAAGAATGGCCTCTCATTGCTCCAGAGGGGGTCCTGCAAAAACCAGGCTATCTAGGAATGGCCTCTCACTGCTCATTTTTTGTGAGGGGGAATCAAGGGGCCTATAAATCAGACTAGACTGATGGCTGGATTCGGGGCATTGAACGGGGACAGCGGTGGAACGGGTTGCTTCGATTTGAGCCTTTTTGGCCATGGTCGCTAAGCGAATCACAGCAAATTCTCCTCCTCCTAGCACTGATGATGTTCCCTAGTTGGATCATGAAACATCTGCAAGGAAAGTACCTGGCTCAGAGCGCACCCGGGACCCCCACCCCGAAGAAGCTTGTAAAATGAGATCTGTCATGAGGGTGACCTGCTTTAGGACCATCATAACTTATACAACGTACCAGGCAGGCTCCGTCATGGTCGTAAGTCGAGGACCGCCTGTATTTGAGGCAGTAATCTCCCAGCTGCTATTTTTTTTTGCTCTGACATGAATTCGTCGGGAAGGAAAATGCTTAAAATAGCCTGTTTCTGATCCGAGATTATCTCTCTCTGTGGGCTTGTCTCTCTCTCTCTCTCTCGTTTTTCTCTCTCATTCTTTTTTCTGTCTCTTTCTCTCTTTCTACCTGTCTCTCTCATTTTTCTGTCTACCTCTGGCTTGGGCTCTCTCTTTTTTCGGTCTTTTGCTCTCTTTCTACCTTTGTCAGTCTCCTCTCTCTTTTTCTCTATCTCTATCTCCTTCCTTCACTCTCATACTTATTTCTGACTCTCTCTCCTTCCCTCCCTCCCTCCCATTTTTATGTCTTTCTCTCTCTCTTTATTCTGCCCCTTTCTCTTTCGACCTGCCTCTCGTTTTTCTGCCTTTCTGTGATTCTCTCTTTCTGTCTCATTTTCTCTCATACTTTTATTTTGTCCCTTTCTCTCTTTCTACCTGTCTCTCTCATTTTTTGGCCTTTCTCTCTACCTCTCTCAATTCTCTCTCACACTCTCTTTTTATGTCCCTTTCTCTCTCTCCACTGTCTCATTTTTCTGCCTCCTTCAATTTCTCTGTCCATCCATCCAATTTTTCTTTGTCCTTTTCTCTCTGTCTCTTTTTGTCTGTCTGTCTGTCTGTCTCTCTCTCTCTCTCTCTCACACACACACACACACACCCAAAGACACAGTGCTGACCTAGTTTTTTTTTCTTCCCAACTCACATCGACAAGCTGAAAATGCACAAACCGCCACCCAAGATCCCAGGCAAGAAACAGATCCGCAAATCCGTCACATGTTTGAGCAAACCCCTTAGCTCCCAAGAGCGCCCAAACAAATGAAACCAGGCTCATCAAAGAAAGTCATCTGCATAATTTAGAAAGGTGTTGGCTTAGAAACCAGGTGATGGGGAGTTCTAGTCCTGCTTTAGGCATGAAAGCTGACAGGGTAGCTTTGATTCAATCACGAGGAGATGGGGAGTTCTAATCTCGCCTTAGGCAAGAAAGAAAGCTGGGTGACTTAGGGCCAATCACCAGGTGTCAGTGAGTTCTAGTCCTGCTTTAGGTATGAGAGCCAGCTAAGTGATTTTGGACCAATCACCAGAATACAGAGTTCTAGTTCCGCCTTAGGCATGAAAGCCACCTGGGTGATTCTGATCCAATCACCAGGCGACAGGGAGTTCTAGTTCCTCCTTAGGCACGAAAGCCCCTTGGAAGACTATGGACCAATCACCAGGAGACGGTGAGTTCTAATAATGCCTTCGGCACAAATGCCAGCTGGGTGCCTTTGGGTCAATCACCAGGAGACAGAATTCTAGTCCCCTCTTGGGCATGAAAGCCCATTGGACACCTATGGGCCAATCACCAGGAGACTGGGAGTTCTAGTCCTACCTTAGGTTCATAATCTACCTGGAATGACTTACTGCTTGTAACGATATGGTTCCAGCTCAAACGACAGCCAACCATTATAGCTAAAAACAACCCAAACCCTCGATTCTGAAAAATCAATCTTTTCAATCTTTTTGCCTCCTTAACAGAGCGGCTAGACGCTTTGACATGTTGTTGACAAAAAAAATGGTGCCTTGTTGTCGCTTCACATTAATATTTCATCTAAAGCTGTCCAAAGCATTTTTCCCTCTCACAGGGGAGGATAAAAAAAAATATCCTTTATTTCATGTTCATAAACTTGATTGCAAAGGATTTTTCTTACATAAAAAGGGACGCCGGGGAAGGTGAAGGACAGTGCCATCCAAGTGACAGAAGGAAAGTTAACTCTTGCCCTTAATGGTACAGATTTTTCTACCGGTCATTGACTTACAACCACAAGGGAGCCCAATCTTTCCATCGCTAAACGAGACAGTGGGGAAACAGGTGTTATTGCACCGGGAGGGAGGGGGAGATGAGCTTTCCTGCCACCGTTGCTCAAGGAATCCCTGCAGGTCTGAAGTCAGCCAATGAGGTCATTAAATGAATCAGTCATGAAGTGAAACAGTGAAGTGAATGGGTTTAAATGAATTAGTCATTCAGTGAATTAAGTGAATCAGTTTTTAAGTGAATCAGTCATTAAATGAATAGAATAGAATAACAGAGTTGGGAGGGACCTTGGAGGTCTTCCAACCCCTGGCTTGATCAGGAGAGTGGTGGTCAAGTGAATCGGTTGTTCAGTGAATCAATCATTAAGTGAACTGGTCACTAAGTGAATCCCAACACTTATTCAGTTACTAACATTGTTGTTTAGTGAATCTGGCTTCCCCACTGACTGCGCTGCTGGTCAGAAGGTCTCAAAAGGGGTTCACAGGAGACACTGCGACCATAAATAGGAACCACTTGCCAAACACATGAATTTTGAATAAGTGATCACGGGGACGCTGCAACAGTTGTAAATGTGAAATATGGCTGCAACTCATTTGTTCATACCGTGTCGTAACTTCAAAGGTCACTAAATCGAGGACTCCTTGGCGAAAAAGTATAGCAATGTAATTTTGCCGTGTTTTTCCTGCTTGTTAATTGCTGTTTTTCCTGGTTGTTAAGTGAATCAACACAGTCGTTAAGTTAGCTGCCCCTGTTGTTAAGTGAATCTGGCTTCCTGTTTATCAGAAAGTCGCAAAAGGGGATCACGTGATCCCTTGGGATGCTCACGACCGTCATAAATATGAATCAGTTGCCAAGCACCAGAATTTGGATTGTATGATCATTGAGACTGAGGTGCCAGGGTCGTTGTCTCGAATAAAGGACTCCATTACCCATGTTTCCCTTCTATGAGATTGCAGAGAAGACTTATGGTGGGATCCATACTTCTACAGGCAGTCCTCGACTTACAACACTCTGTTTAGTAACTGTTCAAAATGACGACGGTACTAAAAAAAAGTGGCTTATGGGTATGTTTCACACTTACAACTGTCACGAGCCTCCCTGTGGCGCTTTGATCAAAATTCAGATGCTCGGCAATAAATTAGTTATGATGGTCGCAGTGTACCACATCACGTGATCTCCTTTTGCAATCTTCTGACACGGAGGAATCCTGATTCACTTAATGACCATGTAACTAACTATCGCAGTGATTCCCTTAACAACTCTAGACAAAAAGGTAGTAAACTGAGGCAAAATTCAACTAACGATGTTTTGGCCTCCATTGTGGTCGTTAAGTGGAGGACGGGCTTTGGTTAGAAATAAAGCCATACTTCCTCAACTTACGACCACAACAGAGGCCGACATTTCTGTTCTGAAGTGAACTTTGTCCCTTTTTATGACCTTTCTAGCCTCAGTTGCTAAGTTAATCGCTGCCGCTGCAAATCACTCACATGGTTATTAAGTGAATCCAGCTTTCCCATGGACTTCACTCGTCATGTCACTAAAGGGCATCACACGACCCTGGGATGCAGCGACCATCATTAAGTTGGAGCTGGTTGCTTATCAAGAGGTCACTAAAGGGGATCACGTGACCTGGGGACAACTGCAATCATCGTAAATGCCAGTCAGTGGCCAAAACACCAAAGTTTCTTTTTTTAATCAGGTGGAGATCAGGAGTGGAATTGAAAATATTTTACTACTGGTTCTCTGGGCACAACCAGTTTGGTCGAACCGGCGCAAACCGGCAACATACCACCATTGCTGGAAATGCTAGAATGGTTATAAGTGTGAATTACAGTCCTAAGTCACTTACTTTGTGAGGGCTGTGGCAACCCGTCATAAGCCAAGGACTTGCCTGCATAACTACGGATCCCACCACAAGTCTTCTCTACAGCCTAGCAGAAAATTTGGTGAATTATGGGTCATAGAGTCCTTCTTTTGATCCAACTGACAGTTCGCGAGAAGAATCAAATCCTGAGTCACCAGATTGTTATTCTCGACTCTCCTTTGACTGACAGTCCATCGATCCATCCATCAAGCAGGGTTGGCTTTCATTGACGGACACCCCACTTTCGGACGGACACTTTCCAGCTTTTGATCCCAAATCGATATCTCAGCCCTCAATAAAGTCATGGGTATCTCTGGATTGCACAGGCCCGAAACAAGCTGACAATCGTGGTTTGCCAAAACCAGTGGTTTCTATTTTGGCCATTTTAAGGTGGGTGGACTTCAATTCCCAGAATTCCTCAACCAGCATCCTTCTTAAAGCCTAAACATCTTAAAGTAGGCCAGCTTGGGGATACTGGGACTGTATGTCCTCCCCTCTTAAAGCTGCTGAGTTTGAAAAATACTGGCTTAAGAATGTTTTATCCCACCCTACTTGACAGCATATTTTGCTAAAATAAGATTTCCCCCCCCCCCCCAAANCCCCCCCCCCCCAAATTTTTTGCCTTTCGTTGGAGCTTTCTTGTCTAATTACCTGCCTGACTGAAAGCCCCTTCTGGTTATTTCAATAATCTGGATCTTTTTGTTTTTATGTGTGAGAATTTCAAAGTAGATAAACTGATGCAAAGTGAGAAGCACTAAGAAAGAAAACAGTTAAAGTGCCAGAAGTGAATGTTAAAAGAAAGAAAAGAAAAATGAAAGAAAAAGAGAAATCAAAGAGAAAGGTCAAAGTGAAAGAGTGGAAGAGAAAAAGGGAAGGGAAAGGGAAAGGAAAGGAAAAAATCACACAGAGAGAACTAATAGTGGCAGAAAGAAAAAAATGAACTTTCTAAAAAAAAAGAACTGAAAAGAAAAAAAACTACCAAGAACTCACTTTGAATTTTCTTTACATCAGTTAATCCTGTCTAATCCTCTAAACCATCAATCATAACTTTAATCCCCCCCCATTTTCTAGAAGAATAAAGTCCATAAGCGATTTTCAAGCAGCAATATACATAAATATGGATGGATGGATGGACAGACATACAGTTAGAAAATGACAGACAGACAGATGAGAGAGAGTGATAGATAGTAGATGACAAGTAGATGATAGATTGGATGGATGGAGGTAGATCTCTCCCTCCCCCCCCATATGTGTGTGTGTGTGTGCGTGTGTGTGTGATGTGTTGTGTGTGTGTGGTGTGTGTGTTGTGTGTATATAATATATATATAGTATAATATTTAGTATAATATTGGTATATTATTAAAATTAATATTGTTTTTTTTACTTTCGACGGGTACTTACATGTGTGCTGTTTAGCTTCCTTACGGGTATTATCCCCCGTCATTGTTAGTCTTAAGAGTTTGGTAGCAACGTTTCAAGCAGAATCTCATTCTGGCCCATCCTCAGGCTTCTGTATGGAATCGTGGTGTCCCACAGCGTTCTGGTTTCAAATATTCAAGGCTGGTTCAATATTCTGCCATTGGCTGGAGTCTGGTCTGTTGTTCCGACTTGGCAGTTTGATGTGATTGGTGTTTCTGGTTTCTTCTGTGTTGTCTTTGTGGCTTTGAATTGGCTCCGGCGCAACCCTCTTGTTCTTGTGTTGGCGGCTTTCAGTGCCAGCTCTCGCGCCTCCGTGTGAAAGGACGGCTGCCTATCCTATATAGGAGCCAGGTTCACTGGGTGCCTCGGTGGGGGTTGTGTTTGCAGCTTGGAGTAATCAGAGGGGAGTTCGTTTTGTGCCCAAGTGTTTTGCCTGGCCTGTGGCTGTGGAGATTCATTTCTATTTGATGATGCAGGCTTCCAAAATGATTGACAGTTGCTGGAATCCATCTCTTCTATCTCATGCTTTCAGGTCTTTTTCAATCTCTATGGCTTCTCTGCGATGATTCTGTGGTTGGGTTTCTTTATAGGGCTATATAGTGGCTATATAGTACTATAGTATATAGCTATATATAAGTGGCCTATATAGTGTTTTCTATCGCGTTGCTATCCTTTCATACGAAGCCAAGCTGCCACTTGAACCCTCCAACATAGGAACAGAGGTTTGCCAGCACAATTCAAAGCCACAAAAACAGACAGAAGAAACCAGAAAAACACCAATCAATCAAACTCCAAAGTCCAGTGAACACAGACCGACTCCTAGCCAATCAGAATAGCCAGCCTCAATTTGAAAACCAGAGCTGTGAGACCCACATCCATACAGAAGCCTGATGATGGCAGATGAGATCTGCTGAAACGTTGCTACAACTTTAAAGCACTACAATGACGTGGATATACAACGAAGCTTGCGACGAATTGACTTACGTGGGATAATAAAGTTTTTGCGGGGTACTTACAATGATGCAGTTCAGCTTTCCTTCGGGTATTATCTCCGTCATTGTAGTGCTTTTAAAGTTGTAGCAACGTTTCAGCGCAGAATCTCATCTGCCATCATCAGGCTTCTGTATGGAGTTTCTCTGTGAGTCAGGCTATCAGTTGATAAAAATAAAAGCACAACTACAGTGACGTGGATAATACCCGAAGGAAGCTGAAACAGCACACATGTAAGTACTACCGCCGAAAAACTTAAAAAAAACATATTATATACACTTCCATACAGAACCTGATGATGGCAGATGAGATTCTGCTGAAAACGTTGCCTACAAACTTTAACAGAAACTACAAATGAGCTACAACTTTAAGAGAACTACAATGACGTGGATAATACCCGAAGGAAGCTAAACAGCAATATATATATATATATATAATATATATTTAATATATATATATATATATATATATTAATATATATATATATATATATATATATATATATATTATATATATTTTTTTTTTTTTTCCTCGACTCAGAAAAAAAAGTCAATTTAGCCAGATTTCCCATCTTCTTTCTCCATCTTCCAGTCATGAAAATTTCCTCTTGAGCCCCCAAAGAAAAGAAGAAAGCAGAGAACAAACGACTTGCAACAGAATGCCGGTTATTCAGCTTGGCCGATGTTTTGGTCCCACTGCAGTTGAATCAAAATTTTGTTAGCAGAGAGGTTTTTATTAGTGGTTTATTTAGCAAAAGGAGAAGTGTGGGTGGACAAGAGTTAGTCGTGTACAAGGCTGACGTACAAAGCGGAAGGAGTGAACAGAGGCAATTGTTAAAAGAGGTTTTTGGATTTTTACAATGAATTATTGCAATAAAGCAGTTGAATGAATCAAGCGTGGCTCCTTTAAGATGGGCGGACTTCAACTCCCACAATTCTCCCTGGGGAATTCTGGAAATTGAAGTCCACTCATCTTAAAAAAAGGCCACATTTGAAAAAAAAATTCCTTTGGGATAAAGACACAGTGATTTTAGAAGGCCGCTCTGACCCACAGCCCAAAGCAATTTGCAAAAAGACAACTTCAAAAGCAATGGCAAGAAAAACAGACATTTTCCAACCTTTCTTTTTTTGTCCCCCTGTGCAAAGCTGAGAATTATAGAGAATTATTTGAATTATAATATACAGATGCTCAATTTAGGAAAATGTGTTTTTTTTCCTTCCCAAATTTAAAAAGAATAAACGAGGAGAAACTCAAAAACTATTAAACCAGGGAAAATCGAACATTAAGTTGAAAAGAAAAATTTAAAAAGGGGGGGGGAGGAAATAGGAGATAATGAGATGGGAAGATGGAAAAGGAAGAAGTTAGGTTGGTTTATCTCACGCAATCGTCTCAAAAACTGTATTTCTGGGGACAATTAGCCAGGATTCCTGGTTAGCCACAATGGGGCCCAAGTTGGATGGGGCTGAATGCTGGAATTCCTGGCTGTTGGGTGGGGGGGATGAACCAGGGGTGGGATTCAGCCGGTACAGAGCGGTTTGGCTGAACTGGTTGTTGTTACAATAGTGAAATCTTACCCCTGATTTTAATAAGCCCAGATAGGGACAAGAGTCCGTATCTGAGATCTTCACTGGTTTAAGGAGACCACGAACTGTTGGAGGCATAGACTGTTTTGTAGAGATGATCATTTAAGATGATCAGTTGTCTTCTGTTCCAAGGAGAGGAGAGAGCTAAAAGGAGAAACCAAGGAAGAACTGATTCAGGGAAGCCTTCTTGTGGAGCAGTTCTGAAGTTCATGAGAAGGTCTCACCAGAATCGTCCCTGATGCTTGACGTCTTCTTTGGGTATGAAATCCCACCTACAATTCCTGGCAGACCCAATGGTATTTTTTGAAAGCCATGTCATCTTCCTAACTTCTCGCTGGTCAACAGTCCACCTCAGAAGGAACTCAGAAGTTCCTTCACTCATCTAATATCCTTCAAAACCTTTGAGTTGGGTACACTATGNTCCACCTCAGAAGGAACTCAGAAGTTCCTTCACTCATCTAATATCCTTCAAAACCTTTGAGTTGGGTACACTATGGGTATGTTACTTGACACCAGAAACCTTAACTGTTGCCTGCCAACTGACCAACAGTGGAAAGACCATCTCTCTATCCAGAACATGAAGCCAGAATCCACCTGTTGAACTCTTGATACTATGTTTCTCCAGCACATATAAAGCACCTCCAAAGACCATCTCCATGGTTTCCTTCTTGGCAGTGATCGTGTTTGGGGGTGCTCAGGAACCCAAAAGCTCCATTAGCTTATCTACAATTTGATCAGCACCCTTTCCCGAGGTATGGCGTCACCAATGAGGAGTCCACTATCATATTCCTTCTATTGCTGCGCTCTCAACCTTGGGTGGACTTCAGTGCCCAGGGTTCCCCCAGCCAGCCAAGAATTCTGGGAGTTGGAAGTCCATCCATCTTCCACCAGTTGAAGAAGAAGACCACTTTGTTGTATGAACTTGGTGTGTAGAACCTCAAGAGATAGTCTGATAATTTAGGAGAACCCATCTTCTTTTACAATGAGGTAGAAGAAATAATAGGACTTCCTACAACTGAGGAGGGCATGGCAAAGGGAAACTCACTAGGAACTGATGAAATATCAACCCTCAGGTCTAACAAATTAATCATTTCTTAAATGAATAAATGAAGAATAAACACCCCTACCCTAGGGGGAAATTTATTTTCGTTCGAAAAATAGTGTTTGTTGGGATGGTGGATGCTTTGTGGCGGGATATATTGGGCTAGCTTGGGGAAACTCCTAGGTAGCTTCTACATTAGCAGCTCCAGAGAACCTGGGAAGGAGACCATACCCAGGAGAGCCTCAATGTTCAGGTGGAAATCAAGCTTCAGGATGCTTTTGAATGCAGCTGGGAAGCTGGGCTCTTTAAGGTCTCTACCATCTACATGTCCCTACCCAATGGAAATGGAGAAGGCTATGATCATCCTTCAAATAAGAACCACCAAGGAGAAGTGAGCACTCAATCCCATGGCCTTATCAATTGAACAAGAACACCAAACGGGAGATCCCCTCTTCAGATGGTCTGGCTGTTTCCATCAATGTCCTACCTCAAAAGCTTCCAGGTCTGATTGTCTACAAATGTCCTACCTCAAAAACCTCTGGTCCTGATTTTCCACAAAAGTCCTACTTCAAAAGCTTCTGAGTCTCTTTAATGTCTTACCTCTAAACTTTCTGGCTTGGTTGTCCACAAATATACTACCTCAAAACCTAATGGATTTGGTTGTCCACCATTTCAAAACCTCCTGGTCTGGTTGTCCATAAATATCCTATCTCCAAAGCTTCTGGTCTGGTTGTCCACTGATGTCGTTTCTCAAAAGCTTCTGGGTCTAGTTATCCACCAACATCCTACCTCCAAAGCTTCTGGTCTGGTTGTCCACAAATATCCTACCTCCAAAGCTTCTGGTCTGGTTGTCCATAAATATCCTACCTCAAAAGCTTTGGGATCTGGTTGTCCACCGATGTCCTACTTCCAAAGCTTCCAGGCCACCCATGATGGAGAAGCTACCAGCTCTCCAACCCCTTCCAAAGCTGAAGGATAATTTTGACAGCTCAATTCAGCCTCCCTGGTACTAGATTTGGGGGGGGGATGTCTAAATTTAAGATTGCATTTTACTCAAAATCTGGTCTAAATTTAAACCGCACTTCGCTCAAGATGGATGCCTAAAGGCAAAAGGGTTCTTGTTCCTTTTAATAGCAGTGCCCAACGTTCGCTCTCTCGCCTATTCTCTCCGTCTCCGGGAGAAATACGAACCTTAATGGAAAATGCATCTCTACAGAAACATTCATCTTTTCCCTTCATAATTCATCCTAACAGCTCTGTGTGTGTGTGTGTGTGTGTGTGTGTGTGTGTGTGTGTGTGTGTGATTTNCTCTGTGTGTGTGTGTGTGTGTGTGTGTGTGTGTGTGTGTGTGTGTGATTTGCCTGACTCCACAAGCATAATCAACAAAGGCTGACACATACCCCATCTTTAGCTGTTCTGGATTTGAACTGTTCCTTGAACTGTCCCTTTTTGAGCCAATAAAATAGATCAGTAACAACTGTTTTATATATATATATGTCATATCTTTTTAAAAAGAACGACCTCGTTTGATGGAGAGGCTGAGGATTCCAAATTTAGGACTCAGAAAGTGATGGTTGTTCAGGCTATTTCCAGGGGGAGAGCAGACAGACAGCCAAATTACAAACGACAAGCTAAAAAAGCTTGGGGGTCAAAGTTCCCGTTGTCATCTCCTCTTGTCAGATTCATCATTTGGGGAAGCGATTCTGACAAGTCAGATTGTCGGCTTCCCTTCCTTGCTCGGCCCACCCGATCTGTTGTGCCTTGACTTGATTTGTTTGTGACAAGGCATAAAGAAGAATTTGCAACAACAACAAAATGGGAGCATGGACATCCCGGAAAGAGGAAGAGCTTTCAAGCAACATTAAAATTGCACGAAGGCTTTCAGCTTTGACGCAGGGAGGACATTTAGGTCCAAGGTGACCAGGGAGTAGTTGGCTAAAAACAGGATTGCTTCTGGGAAGCCATCTTTGGATGGCCTGCTTCTCCCAAATCGAAGTTAGGGAAATCTCAGATTGCTCATGTTTCTTTCATTCTTTAAAAGAGGGACCCTAAAATCCATCTCCTGAATGTGAGAAAGTTGGACAAGGGCCCTTCCAACAAACCAGTCACTGCGAGTTGGGGGGGGGGGGGGA
>BHFT01043621.1:26128-38987 GCA_004320025.1 Laticauda laticaudata | reverse complement strand
TGGGGGGGGGGGGGAAGAGAGACAAAGGGGAAAAGGAAGGGAACAAGGGATGGTCTTGGAAGAATGAGAACCAAAAGGGGATGGAGGAAATTACAAAGGGAGTCAGAAAAAAGGGGGAAGCAGAAAAGCAAAGGTACAGCTCGGATATCCGGCAGGCAGAATTGTCGGTTAGGTGAAAGAGTCTCAACAAGCACTGTGAAGGGGAAGAAGGGTGGGAGAAAAGAAGGAAGGAAGAATGGGAGGGAGGGAGGAATGAAAGAAAAGAGAGAATGCAAGGAAAGGAGGGAGGGAGGAGAAAAAGGGAGGGAGGAGGTAGAGAAGGAGGGAGGAAGAAGATAAGGAGACAGAGAGGCAGGAAAGGAAGGGAGGGAGAGAATACGAGGAAGGGAGGAAGGAGAAAAAGGAAGGGAGGAAGGAGAGAGAAGGAGGGAGGAAAGAACAGACAGAGAGACAGGGAAGGAAGGAAGGAACGAGAGAATGGGAGGGAGGGAGGGAGGAGAAAAGGGGAGGGAGGGAGGAGATAGAGAAGGAGGGAGGAAAGAAGAAAGAGACAAACAGACAGGGAAGGAAGAGGGAGGGAAGGAGAGAATGCGAGGGAAGAAGGGAGGGAGAAAAAGGCAAGAAAGAAGGAGAAAGAGAAGGAGGGAGGAAATAATAAAGAGGAGACAGAGACAGAGAGACAGGGAAGGGAGGGAGGGAGATAAGAGAGAGGAAGGCAAAGGGAGAAGAGAAAATGGGAATGAGGAGGGGGAAGGGGAAGAGGAAGAGGAGGAGAAATGAAGGAGGAGGGAAGAGGAAAGGAGAAGGAAAGGAGGAGAAATGAGGGAGGAGGGAAGAGGAAAAGGAGAATAGGAGGAGCATTGAGGGAGGAGTCGGCCCACCGCAGATCTACCCTCTTCATTCTTCAGCCCCCACAATATCCAGGCAGGTAAAGGCAGAGCTCTTTAAAGGCAGAAAGGACAGGTGGCTTTTTTAAGTGCAGTGATGGGAAGCAAAAGCACGTGTGGTCTCTCGTGGAGAGCACCCCCCCTCCCCAAGGAGGAGGGGGAGTCTAGGTTTCTATAGGAAGGAAGCGAGAAAGAAAGGAAAGAGGGGGGAGGCAACAGGAGACAGGGAGAGGACATAAAAGCATTAAGTCATTAGTAAACATGAAAGTGGGAGGCAACGGCGCGGACGATCGGTGAGCAAGCATCAGCCCAGCAAAAGAGAGTAAGCAAAGAGGCAGGAGCTTCCCTAAAACAGCCACCAAATGAATTGCAGGGAACGTGCAGAAGGTGGGATTAGTCTAGTCAATTCCCAACAAATTGGGGGCAATTCATATAGTCAATTCCCAACAAATTGTCTGGGATTAGTCTAGTCAATTCCCAATGAACCAGCTGGGATTAGTGTAGTCCCTAACAAGTTGGGGACGATTTGTGTAGTCAACGCCCAATGAACTATCAATTCCCAATAAACTGACAAGTCTAGTTCATTCCCAAATACATAATTAGCTGTTACTAGTCTAGTCAATTCCCAGTGAATTAGTTGGGATTAGTGTAGTCAATTTCTAATATGTTGGGATTAGTCTAATCAATTCCCAACAAGTTGGCTGTCATTAGTATTGTCAATTTCCAACAAATTGACTGGGATAGTCAATTCCTAACATGCTGGGATTCATGTAGTTGGTTCCCAATGAATTGGCTGGGATCAATCTAGTTAATTACCAGTGAACTGACTGGGATTAATGTAGTCAATTCCCAACAAATTGGCTGGTATTAGTCTAGTCAATTCCCAATAAACTGTCTGGGATTAGTCTAATCAACAACCAACTAACTGACTGGGATCCATGTAGTCAATTTCCATCAAATAATTGGCCAGGATTAGCACTCATGTACTCAATTCCCAATATCATCTGGCTATCTAGTCAATTTCCAATATGTTGGGATTTCTGTAGTTCATTTCCAATATTTTTGAAGATTGTTGGGAGAGGGAGGGACAGAAGCAAAGCTCTCAGATTTTAATGATCGTGGTTACTGAATTCATACGGACACTGAAAGTTAGTCTAGGGTAGTAAATAAGTAGCCTATTTTCCAACTCACAAGTGTTATTAGATCCACCAGATCCATAAACCAGGAATCTATGATGCTGGGTGGTGGTGGTTTCAAACTCTTTGCAGGACCTTGTGAGTTCCAAGCAAGCAGACGTAGACCTCTTGTCCACTCCAAGAAAGATGTCCCTGCCAGATAACCCCAAAGCAGCAGCAATGGCCCAGGCCAACCTCCCGACATTACACATAAAGACAATGACAAAGCACACATCACAACTCCAGGACCCGGAAGGCAAGTGAGAAGATAAAAGATCCTTCCTCCAACTATCAATGCTCAAGACTGTCTTGAAAGGTGAAGACCGGCCTTCAAACTCTGACCCTGTTTTGTACTTCCAAAGAACCTACATTTTTTTGTTTTGTTTTGCACCCGTGTTAGAAGCACCAAGGCATTTCAGCTCCTTTTTTTTCCCCAGCAGAAGCTGGAACTAAGGACAGGAACTCAACCCTGCCATCCATTTTCTAGAATGTCCTGGCCAAGGAGTCTTCAAACTCTGCCCCCATTTTCTACCCTTCAAAGAATCTTGGTATGGTTTTTTTTGTTTTGCACTCATGTTAGAATGGGGTGCCAGACAGAAGGCCTGCAGGCTGGATTCGGCCTGCAATATGGTTGGACCAGCCCGCGGAGCCGTTCTCGAAAATGTAATGGGCCAGCCAGCATGGCTTCAGCCCAGTCTACCCAGTGTGAAGAGGAGCCATGCCAACAGTTTGGGGAGTGGTGTCAACCTGGCCACGCTCACCCAGTTGGCCACACCCAGTCAGCCCCACTGGCCTCCCAGCCCTGATGTGGCCCTCAATGAAATTGAGTTTGACACCCTTGTTAGAAATATCGAGGTTTTTACCGGACCAGGAGCTGGAGCTAAGGACGGGAACTCAACCCTGCCATAGGATGTGTCCATACTTTTTTATAATATATATCGTAAATAGTGATGTCTATTGCTGGTCTAAGACCATAAAATGCTGGTCTTAGACCATATTGTCTAAGACAATAAAATTATATTCTATATTCAACCGTGCCGTCGGGCAGATCTCAGATGTGGGCTTGTTAATCTCGTTCCAACCACTTGAACCACCCTACTTCTTCTTCCCAAGAAGTGAGCTGGGCCTATTCTCCATCTGAAACTCAAGCTCCATTCCCAAACTTTGCTTTCTCTCATCTCCAACTTCACCTCCAACCCAACCCCGAATAGGAACTACGAAGGAAGTGAGGAGACACCTGCGCATTTTTAGAAACGGGACTTCTTGTTCTGGGCTGAGACGTTGGGGATGGAAGGAGAGAGCTGGACTTTGCTGAAGCCCTTCCCTCCCTTCCGTACCTTGTGGAAGAACGAGATGGGAATTTCAGGGCTGGGATTCTATTGGTTCAGACCGGTTCGAATGAACCAGTTGTTCCAGTGATCGTTTGGCCCACCGCTGTTTTACTCACCAGGGATACAGCAGAAGGTAAGTATAACAGCCAAAAATTGTCTTTTCTAAATGTTGTGCATGCACTCGCTCACCGAATCAGTTGTTACACTGGTTGAATCATACCACTAGGAAATTTTTTCCTATGCACCAATTTGGTGACAAGTATCTCCCTAAGCTTAATTGCAACCCTCAATCTGTATTTTTCTAACACACAAAGAAAAAAAAAAGCACAACCGCAAAGTTGTTGCTCTGCTTTGAACCAGCAGGCTTGAATCTGAGATCAACAAACTAGAGGATGGACCCCAGTTGGGTCAGGTGTTCCTTTCTCTTCATTACTTGGGAGAATGACCTCAGAGTGGAGCTCTCGCCTCATAATCCGGAGGCTGTGAGTTTGATCCTAGGTAGAGGCAGATATTTCTCTCTCTCAGCACAATGGGAATATATCTGCTGTACAAAACTCCACCCTGGTGATAGGAAGGGCATTCGGCCATTCAAACATTTTGCTAGCTCCATTCAGTTACCCAGACTCCACCCCCTCAAGGGATTATGGGATCGTTAAAAGAAAGTGATGATGATGACTTGGGTGATGACCTCAGTAGAATTGGAAATCCCTGATCTTGGTGGAAAGGAGCCAACGAATAAGGAACCTGGGACCTCTTAAAAGATGGAAGTCTGCCCCATCTTTCTTCAGTCAGTTGAAGTACAGTAGCACAACCAATTTCTTCACTAAACCAAGTTCTCCAGATGTTCTTCTGCAACCGGATCACTTCTGCTTCTCAGAAGCACCTCTTCTTCAAGTCACATCCTTAACTCTCTACCACTCTTGGGACCTTGGCCATCATCTGCTCCAACATGTCCCACATCCACCAAACCTATCTCTCCTCTCTCGATGCCCACGGCCACCACACACAAAAACCTCCCAGGCTTAGCTAAGCCTCCATTCTCTTACTCCCACTCACAAAATGGTTCCTCTTCAGAAATCATTCACGGACAAACATAAGTTGAAGACCAGGATAAAGTCCTCAAAATGTTGCAGGATACAACACTAAGCTGTGTGAGGAACCAAGGATGACCCCTACCTAAAACAGTCTCAACCCCTTCAGGCCAGCAGATCCAACAACAGGAGGGCATGAAGCCGAAATCCTAAATAAATAGTTCAGGGCAGGCCAGATCTCACAATGCTGGCTAGAAGAACCACAATCTGCTTCTTTTCCCAGTTGTGTTGTGGCCGTCAGCAGTCCGTGAAGCTGGCGGCAGACTGGAACAGTGAGGAGGTTGGGGGAGAAACATAGGCCAGTCCTGGAGTCTGAGGAGGGCTCAGACGAGGGCTCTGCATCGGAGGCAGAGATGGGGCCAGGGCTGTCTGACAGTTATCAGTTGCCTTCAGAGTTGGACATTAGTGGGGAAGAACAGCTGGAGCCTGTTCCCAGTGTGCGCATGCGCAGAGCTGCCAGGAGAAGGGAACAGCTAAGGAACAAGGGTTAACATAGGCGGAGGGTAAGGGCACAGGTGGATGGTGAATGGCCCCTCCCAGAGGGAATCAAGAGGAGCAAAAGGGGAGTGGGGTTTGCAGGAAACAATTAGTTTAATTCATTTGGGTGAAGATCTGTTCCTGACTTCTTGTCAAGTAATTGCTGCTACAGTGTGGCATTTGGAAGCTATCGGCCTGGCAACTCTCCAAGGCCTGTAATTGTGAAATCTCATGAGACTGTTGGCCGAGACTTTGCTGGAGAGGAATTCCCTTTATAACCTAAATAAAAGGGGTTTTTATCAGGATGAGGGACGGCTTCGTGATCTTGGGAAGCCTAGGTCAGAACAAGTTGGTACGGCTTGAAGTCCATAGTGTTTAGTGACCACCAGCTGGAAGAAGGATGGCCCAGAAAAAGACATCTACGAACACATCCTTAGATGGTGGAAGACTCCACAAAACCTTCGTTTTCACCAACTCTTCCCTTTAGTCCTCAGGAAGGTGACTGGCTAAGAACCCCCCATCTCAAAACTGTTCTTCAAGGAGAAACCATGCACATCGATACAGCAGAGGGTTGGACTAGAAGACCTTCAAGGTCTCTTCCAACTCTGCAAGGATCTCTTGCTTGAGCAGAGGGGCTGGACTAGATGACTTCTGAGGTCCCTTCTGACTCAGTCTTTCTATGATTCTGTAAGGGTCTTCAGTTCAAACAGCAGGATGGGCTAGATGACCTCCAAGGTCCCTTCCAACTCTTCTATTTCTCTAATTCCAAATTCCGAAACTCACACTACACAATCCAACTTAGCACATCAAACTCTCTGTACCCAAAAATAGTGGGGTCCTTGACTTACGGCACCTCATTTTAGTGACCATTCGAATGTACCATGGCACTGGAAAAAGCGACCCACGACTGTTTTTCATGCTTAGTGACCGTGGCAGCATCTCTGTGGTCATGTCCTCAAAAAGTCTTATATTTATGATGGTTGCAGTGTCTCTGACAAGCCAAGATGGAAGCCAGATTCACTTAACGACCAGGGGACTTGAGTTAGCAACAGCATTGATTCACTTAAGGATGGAGGCCAGAAAGGTCTTAAATTGGAGCAAAATGGACTTCAGACCATGGACTTATGACAGCCTCTGTTGTGATCAGACCATGGAGTCACATGGTCATTAAGTGAATCCGGCTTCCTTCCTTTGCCAGAAGGTCGCAAAAGTGATGCCCCTTTTGCAATGTCAGTGGGGAAGCCCGATACATTTAACAACCACCTCACAATAGCCATGATTAACTTCACAAGTGCGACAAAAAAATTCATCAAATGGGATGAAGCTGGCTTAACAAAGGTTCTGCTTAGCTACATAAATGAGGGGCTCAACTGCAGTCATAACTTGAAGACTCTCTGTGTTGAGGTGTATCTTCCTCCTTACTGAACAACCATCTCACTGAGCGACAGAAATTGTGAGCTCCACCGCCATCGTAACTCAAGGACCCTCAGTACTCTCTGTACTGAGGTATATCTTTCTTCTCCCTGAACAAAAGTCTTGCTGAGTGACAGAAATTGTGGACTCCTTCGCCATCATACATCAAGGACACTCTGTACTGAACTGTATCTTTCTGCTCACTTAACAACTGTCTCGCTGAGCAACAGAAATCAAGGGCTCAATCGCCATCATAAGTCGAGGACCCTAAGTACTGAGGTGTATCATCCTCTTCACTTAACTGTCTCGTTGAGTGACCGAAATTGTGGGCTCCACCGCCACCGTAAGTCAAGGACTTGCCATAAGGGTTTTTTGGGGGGGACGAAAAGCCGGTTTCTGGTCCAAGAGGTTAAAAAAAAAAAACCCTCATCATCTTATAACAGAGAATAGCACTTCCTAATTCTCGGCATCAAATCAGTCCCTAAGAAGAAAATCCTTCCCAAAACAGAAAGGAAGAGTGTAAGCTATCGCTATTTTTAAATAAGCTGTCCTTAATGGGTCAGCTAGGAACCGGCTTTTGCCTGGGAGGATCACAGAAAGTCTCTGAAAAATATTGCATTTTTATCCCTTTTTATTTCAAGAGGCAACTGAATTTTTTGGTGTTTTTTTTTTCCTTTGAAGAGGTTTCGCTTCTCCTCCAGAGAGGCTTTCTTCAGTTCTAATGGAAGGATGGAAGGATTTCTATTCCTTCCAGTCCTCTGATTGTTAGTCCTCTTTCTGAGAATTGTCATTGAGAGGCCATTTCCATCCTCCACCCTTCAGTCAGAAGCTTCTCAGAGGAGAAGCGAAACCTCTTCAAAGAAAAAAAGAAAGAAAAAAAAAACAGCCAGAAAGGCCAGTTGCCTCTTGAAATGAAAAGCACCTTTGGGACAACTGAAAGTAGATTAGGATAGAATAACGGAGGTGGAAGGGACCTTGAAGGTCTTCTAATCCAGTCCCCTGCTTGAGTGGGAGACCCTTACAGAAAAACAGAGTTGGAAGGGAACTTTGAGGTCATCTAGTCCTACCCTCTGCTCAGGCAGGAAACGCTATACTGGGGATGAATGAGATAACTTTTCATTTTTTTCTCCATTTCTTGACAAAATCAAAATTTCGGCTCACAGAGTTGAGGATAGGGACAATTTCAAAAAAGGAAGGAAAAAAAATCAGAATTCTTCTTTTTTTTCTCCTTTTGAAATTGTCTCCGTCTCAAATCCATCAGTCAAAATTATCGATTTTGGCTGGAGACGGAGAAAATAAAAATAAAAAAACTCAACAGGTCAAACTCCAATGAAAAAGAAATCAGAATAAAAGTTTGATAGAACAGAAGGGAAAAAATGTCAAAGATTTTTTTCTTTTCCTTGATTTTCCGGCAGGGAGGGGGGAGAGAAAATTAAAACTGGACGTTTTATCCCGGTTTTTAATTTAACCCGAAAGACGTCGAAAGGGCTTATTCTATTGTCAGAAGAAGTTGGAAGCTCTGCATGCAGCCAGTCCTCAACTTACGACCACAATGGAGCCCTACATTTACATCGCTAAGGGAAACATTTGCTGGGGGAGGCTTGCCCAAATGGTACAACCTTTCTGGGCCCATGGAATTGCTGCTGCGGTGATGTTAGCAGCATGGTCACTAAGCAGTGCTGGCTTTCTGCTTCTCACTGCAGCCATCATAAATGCGAGTCAGTTGCCAAACGTCTGAATTTTGATTGGGGAAATGCCACGATGGTCGTTAAGGGAAAAAAGGGGTTTTATCTCCCTGTTTTCAGTGTCATTAACTTTGAATGGTCACTAAATAAACTGTCATAAATGAAGAACTGGGCACGTGGTTTGTTTTTTATCTCCATCACTTGCAAGAGTCAAAATTTGGACTTGAGGATTTGAGGATGGGAAAATAGGATTTTGGACTTGAGGATTTTTAAAAAGAGGGGGAAAATAGATTTTGTTGTTATTTTCCTCTTTTGCATTTTGTGAGAGGGAGGAAAATGGAAGTTTAATTCCCTAAACACTGAATGGACTTCATCTCCCAGAATTCCCTAAACATTGAGTGGACTTCATCTCCCAGAATGCAGCAGCCTGCAAGCTGGGAGTTGAAGTCCACACATCTTAAAGTGCCTAACCTTGAGAAACTCCATTTTAGAATCCTTGCCTTCCTGACTTCTCCATCAAAGCAGAAGATCCTGAGGAATTCTGGGGCTTGTAGTTCCACTCTTTGTGAACTAGAGAATTCTGGAAATTGAAGTCCACACACCTTAAATCTGTCAAGTTTGAGAAAAACTCTTCTGGACTCAACCTCACCACATCGTCACCCAACGTCCAAGATGGACGAAACTCACCTCCGAAGAGCCCCCAATCTTGAAGGACATAAAAAATGAGTTCTCCCCATTAAAAAAAAATAAATCTAAATTATTGAGGCTGCCGGATAAGGGTCCGGAGGAGGAAAGACGGAAACTTCTTCCCGGGGAAGTCCACCTTCACACATACAACACATCACACATATGTTGGCAGCGACATGCAAATGAGGAAGCAGCTCTGGAGCAAAATGGAGAATGTCAACCCAATGTCTTACCTTGGCGGCTGCCCTCCAGACCGTGATCCCCATTCTCAACCACGGCGGCTGGCCCAGTTGCAGAAGGACCTGGAAGAGAGACAAGCACATCAGTTGGGGGGGGCACTTAGGCCCTGGGGAACCCCACTCAAAGACTTTCTTTGACCAGCTGAAGGATGGATCTTCTCTACAAGGATGGCCCAGCGGCCATGTTTCTCCTCCAGATGTTGCCATCAATCATCTATCTAAATCCACATCTCCAAATCTATCCAAATCTCCTTCTGATGCACATTTAGCATCTGTTATATAGATATTTCTCTCAATGAGAATATATCTGCTAAAAAAAAAACCTCTGTACTGGCAACAAGAAGGGCATCCGGCCAGTAAACACTCAGCTCCATTCAGGTGCCCAACACTCCAACCCGCAAGGGATTATGGGGGACTTTAAAAGAAGGGGATGATGATACAGTCCTAAACTTATGACCATAAGAGTGCCCCCAACTTCCCATTGCTAAGTGAGATGGTCATTATGTGAGCACTAGGTCGTTAAGTGAATCAGGCCAGTGGTTGAGTTAGCAACACTTAACAAATGGATTGTTAAGTGAATCTGGCTTCCCCATTAACCACGGGGATGTTGCCATGGTCATTAAGTGTGGGAAAAAGGGGTCATTGGTCACTTTTTTTCAGGGTTGTTGCAAAAGTCGAACGGATGCTAAGCAAATCGTTGCTAAGCAAAAAATACGATTGTAATATTTCTTAGAAGTCAGCTCCCGAGAAAGATCAGCTGGAGGAAGAGGAGGAGGAGAAGACTCCAAATTCGATGGGAGAATTCACTCCAAATGGGAGATGTCGTCTCCAGGATTTAAATTACTTAAAGCATCCGATTTTTCTCCTTTGTTGCTATCTAAGTTAGTTATCTTAGTTTAATGTTGGCTTATGTTTAAACATTTTTTTTTACGTTTTGTGAATTACTTAGAGCTGCTGGGAGTTGGCAGGTGAATATGTATATCTCTCAATCTATATGTATAAAAGAATCATGATTGTGGGGTCCTGGGTGCTCTCTGAGCTGGGTGGTTTTCTTGCAGAAGTCTCATGACCCAACAAGGGAACATCACCAGTAGTAGAAAGGAAGGAGGGTTATGAGGAGGAGGGAGGGAGGGAGGGGAAGAAAGAGGAAGAAAAAGAGTGGGAGTGGAGGAGAAGAGGGATGCAGGGAGGAGGAGGAGGAGGAGGAGGAGGAGGAGAAGAGGAAGAGGAGAGAGAAGGAGGGAAGAAGACAAGGAGGAGGAGAAAGAGAAGAGAGATGGAGGGGGAGGAAGAGAAAAGGGAGGGAGGGACAGAGGAAGAGGAGAAAGAGAAGGAGAAGGAGAGGGAAGGAGGAAGGAAGGACTAGGAGGAGAAAGAGAAAGAGAAGAAGAGGGAAGGAGGAAAGGAGGAGGAGGACAAAGAGAAGGAGGAAGAGGAGGAAGAAGAGGTGAAAGAGAAGAGGAAGGGAGGAAAGGAGGAGAGGGAAGGCGGAAGGGAGGAGGAGGACAAAAAGAAGAAGAAGAGAGAGGGAGGACAAAGAAGCGGAGGAGAGGGAAGGAGGGAGGAAGAGGAGAAAGAGAAGGAGGAAGAGCAAAAGAGGGAAGGAGGGAGGAAGGGAGCAGGAGAAAGAGAAGAGGAAGAAGACTTGGGGGGGGGTCATCTTTGCTGTTCTCTGAGCTGGGTGCTTTCCTTGCAGACGTCTCGTGAACCAACGAGGGAACGGCATCAGGGCTCCTCCACTGAAACCAATTGGCTGGCAACCGGGATCTTTGCTTCAAATTGTATCATTCCTCAGGCCCACCACAATCACACCACCACCATGTCCCTCTTCCAACCCCAGGATTTGGAGGTCCTTGGTGCTGCCTACCAAATGACAAGATTTTTAATCATCCATTTGCCCCGAGAAGTCGGCCGTGCAAAGTTCGGCCTATATAACACACATACACAAATCCCTCTGGATTACAGAACGGACGGACTAAGCGGATTAGGGCAAAATCGATCAAACCAGGATGCTGTGCATCGCAATGGGAAGGCAGCTGGCTGAACTTGGTTCAAATCCTCTTTGTGAGGATGCGTGTGTGTGTGTGTGTGTGTGTGTGAGAGAGAGAGAGAGAGAGAGAGAGAGAGAGAGAGAGAGAGAGAGAGAGAGAGNAGAGAGAGAGAGAGAGAGAGAGAGAGAGAGAGAGAGAGAGAGAGAGAGAGAGAGAGAGAAAGAAAATCAAAATCCAACATTTGAGGAGAGGGACCTTGGAGGTCTTCTAGTCCAACCCCCGTTAGAGCAGGTCGCAGAAGTGCTCCCAACTCACTTAACCACCGAATTTTCACAGCCATTGCAGTCGTCCTTCGAGGACAATCTGTATCGTTGTTATGTCTATGAAAGGGGGGGGTAATTATCAATTGGTTCGGTGCCTATTTTTTAAAACGGTTCTTTCCTTTTTGAATTTTGATATTGGACATTGCAATATTGCTATTTCCCCCAAAATACAACTTACGTTGAAAGTAAGTCCTAGCTTGATTTTTATACATGCACCCAATATAAGCCCTACCTCCCCCAAAATAACACACATCGACACACACACACACGACAGGATCTTATTTTCTGGAAACATGGTATAAAAAGAAAAAAAAAATCAAATAAAAAGCTACGTTCCCTTGGGAGAAATGATGCAAAATATGGTCAAAAAATTATCTTCTCCAATATTCCGAGAGTGGTCAAAGTTCACGGCCGATCCACTCAACCGTTCTGTGGCTAAATTACAGCGCAATTAAGAGCTTATTAAAAAAGCAAAGCCCAGATGAGAAAAACAGAGCTAGTCGGATAATGGCACTGTGGAAATATATTTAATTTCATTCTCTCTTTTTTTCCTCCTGATGGGAGAACGCCTGGAGGAAGAGAAGGGATGCATTAAAAAAAAATGGAATGGGGTAAAAAAATTCTACTGTATGTCCCCCAAAATAAGACCTAACCGGAAAAATAAAACCCTAGCATGATTTCTTTTTAGGATGCTCGTAATATCAGCCCTAGTTAAGATCACCACCCAGATGGATGCACTTAGTACCATATTTCCCCCAAAATAAGACCTAACCCAAAAATAAGCCCTAATCTGTCTTTTGGGGGAAACACTGTAAGATTTCAAAAGGATTTCAAAGCCACGAGATCGCCGAAGCCAGCAATTTGCCTCTGTGCAAAAGGGATGGGGAAAGCAGGTAGACTGTGACTGTCTGATGAAGAACGATTCAGAGGAAGCAAGAAAAAAATGACTTATGACCGGTCACTGTATCTCTATGGTCACATGATCCAAATTCAGGCAGTTTGTCTCTATTTGTGAGGGTTGGATCAGTCTGAGGGAGTGTCACACAATCCCCTTTCACAACCTTCTGACAAACAAAGCCAGATTTGCTTAATGACCACCTGATTCACTTAACAACGCTGACATAAAATGGACCAAAGCTGGCTTAGCCATGGAAACACTGGCACGTCAAATCGGGGTTGTATGTCATAATCCAGCTTCTTGTTCATTTGATCCTGTTCGCCCCCTAATCCCGCCCGATGCCCGATCCGACTTCTGCCCATGTCTGGACACTCACGCTCCTGAGACACGTTCTCAGCTTGTAGTTTGGCTTTCGCCTCCTGGTTCCCGGCTTTCGGCTCGTCGTCGTCAAGCAGAGGAACGTAATCCGTCTTGCCGACTTTTTCCCCGATCATGTCGTCGAACTTCTCAGCTTCCAGGCTGGCCATGAAATCGCGTTTCACTTCCTCCTCGATTTGGGGGGTGGGCTCGGTCAGCGCATCAGCCAGGCTGAGGTTCTGCTCCATGTCGGCCATGCTGCAACCCACTTTCTAATCAAACTCTGGGGGGGGGGGGGGGGGGGG
>BHFT01043621.1:0-26118 GCA_004320025.1 Laticauda laticaudata | reverse complement strand
GGGGAGGAAGAGGAGGAAAGGAAGAATGAAAAGATCAACAATTTGATTAACATCTCAAATCAGTATTTAAAATTTGCAGCCGATTAAGAATCAAAGAAACAAACTCCAGGGAAAGAGACGAGTAGGAAGTTGGGAGCACAAAACTAGGTGCACATATGAAGGTTCAATTAAACTGGTTTATTGCTAAAAGCCTGTGAACAAGCATCTTCCAATTAAACTGATGTATTGCTGAAAGTCTCTATAGGAATCTTTCAAATAAACTGGTTTATTTCTAAAATATGAACATGAATCCTTCAATTAAAAGTCTTTGCACAGGATTCTTCTCAACTAAGAGTGGGTCCATATTAGGATTAGATAGGGCTAGGACACAAGGAGAGTTGGACCTAGTTCGCAAGCGACTACGCTGTCAGGATTCTGGTGATCACCCGACTTCAATCATGAACCTCAAGCCAAGCTTCAAAAGAAACCAAAAGGTTTATTAGGAGCAGCATGTCTGGCATTGACCTGTATGAAGCCATCTCTGCCAACAGGTAAGGATTCTAGATTGATGCCTGTTTTAATTCTGACCCCAGGTTTTGTCACACCTTCCCCCTCCAGGGATCTCCAAATTTTGTTTTGAAGGGCCATAAAGGTAGTCCTTGACTTGCCACCATTCCTTTACTGACCAAAGTTACAAAGGCAGTGAAACAAGTGACTTACAATCTATCTTCGCAAATATGGGTCATGAAAAGTCTGCAAGAAAACCACCGAGCTCAGAGAGCATCAAAGAAAGTCCTCTTCATCCTCCTTGACACACACCCTTTCTTCCAACACTGATGATGTTCCCTAGCTGGGTCATGAAATATCTGCAACAAAACCACCCAGCTCAGAGAGCACCAAGAACCCCAAACTCCTTTTCCTCCTCCTCCCCATACCCCCTTTCTTCTCTTACTGATAATGTTCCCTAGTTGAGTCATGAAATGTTTGCAAGAAATCCACCAAGCTCAGAGAGCACCCAGGACCCCACAAGTTCTTTTCCTCCTCTTCCTTTCTAACACAGATGATGTTCCCTAGTTCGGTCAAGAAACGTCCACAAGAAAACCATCTGAGAGCACCAAGGAGACCCAGAGATGCCTTCCTTCTCCTCCTAGCACTGATAACATTCCCTAGTTCAGTCAAGAAATGTCCACAAGAAAACCACCTATCTCTGAGAGCACCAAGGACATCCACAGTCGTCCTCCTCCTCCTCCCCTCCTCCCTTCTAGCATTGATGATGTTCTCTAGGTCGGTCATGAAACGTCCGTAAGACATTCACCCAGCTCAGAAAGCCCCAAGGACCCCACAGTTCAACCCCGAGCCGCACATATTCTGTCAGAGGAAAGACCTTGAGATGTACATTTGCTGAGAGCCCTACAGGAGAAGATGCCGAAGAAAGAAGGCGAGAAGCAGGCATAAACAACCTGCACGAAAGGAGAAAAACCAAGGAGATGAAGCCCCAGAGGTCTTCTGAACTCCCAAAGGAATGTGCTAGTAATTTGCCAACGCTGATGCAGCTTGGAAAAGCCGAAGACCATCTACTCCAGAGATCCTCGCAGCTAAGAGAGCCAAGAACTCCTCGTACGAGCATCAAAGGTCAAAATCATACTCCAAGCTCCCAACTAGCCTAAATTTCCGCAACCGGTCCGCCAGAACCAGTCTGAACCAGCTCTGGTTGAATGTCAGAACTTTGTCTATTTTGATTGGGTGGTTGTGGGCCTCGTGTCAAAAGATCCAAGAGGATCTTCAATCAGTGGTCCAGTTTTGGCGTACTTAAACAACTTTTGTACGGTCGTGTAACCTTTTGGAACAGTTTTTAATGCATTTTAATGCATCATGTTTCATTTTTTAATGGATTTTAATTCATTATTCCATTCATTTTGTAAACCTGTAACTGTCACTTGATAGGGAAGGTGGATGGCATCCTCTCAATTTCACGAATGTAAATTGAGAGCAAACCGTCCATCCTTCTAAGCACTGATGAAGTTCCCTAGTTGGATCATGAAAGGTCTGCAAGAAAAGGACCAAATTTGTAGGGCACCAAAGATCTCACAGATTAGATAGACACAGACAGACAGAAAGACAGACAGACATAATTAGATTGCAGAGATAGAAACGGAAGGATGAATAGAAGGTAGACAGACAGACAGATGATTGATACAAATAGTAAATAAAAAATAGATGATTTATATAGACAAATACTAAATAGGACATTGATGCAAATACTAAATAGTAACTCGATAGGATAGCATAGCAAAACATAGGATAGAAGATTAATATAAATACTGAATGGATGGATGATTGATAGATGACTGATACAGACAAAAACCAAATAGAATATAGATGAACTGATAGACAGACAAACAGAGATGGATGGATGGATGGATACAGAGAAATATTAAATAGAAGATGGATGGATGGATGGATGGACAGACAGATAGAAAGATACAAATACTGAACAGATGAATGGATGATTGATACAAATACTAAATAAAAAATAGATGATTGATGGACAAATACTAAATAGAATATAGATGAACAGATAGATATATAGATAGACAGATATGCATGGCTGGGTGGATGGATGGATGATTGATACAAATACAAAATATAAGATTGATAGATTAGATAGATATATAGATAGGTAGGTAGGTAACAGACAGATTGATAGATATGGATGGATAGATGATTGATATACACAAATACAAAATAGAAAATAGGTAGATTAGAGAGAGACAAGAGAGGGAGAGAGACACAGAGTCAGAAAAACAGATAAATTGATACATACCAATAGATAGATAGATACATAGATATATCCTGATAATAGATTCCACTTGTTAAGCATTTCAAACCAAGGTTAACTTTGACCAAAAAGAAGAAGAAAAAGAAGAAGAAGAAACAAAAAAAAGAGGAAATTAGCAAAGATTGTCTGTACAAAATACAGGCAGGAAAAACTTTCCCATCAACCCAATCTGATGATTATTGTTGTTTTAAAAAGAAAAATCTGTGTTTTTTTGTTTTGTCCATTTTTCAACAGCTGCAATTCAGCCCGTGGGGAGCTGCATTTAAGCCGCGGTGTGTTTGCAAGCTCCATTGTTCCTTCTCCGGGAAAAAAGAAATTGGAGTTATTTCCTTTAAAAAAAAAATCCAGATGTTTTCCGCTTCTGATTATGTTTTTTATTCAGGATCCCAAAATAATCTCGATTGGAAGCTATCTAACTGGCCAAATTGTTGCCGCAAACAAGTCAAGGTCGTTCTGTGTTGGCTTGGCACGAAATACATCAAAGTCCTCGACTTAACAACTGGACATTGGACACTGGACACATGTCTCCGCTTAACAATGGAAATTTGACGGCTGTACTCCAAACAGAAGAGACGTGAATGATAGGCCTTGAGGAGTTTAAGCAAACAGTATGGAAAATAATTGGTGAATTTTGATTTCAAATTATTAGCCAAAGCTTGAAAAACAGGGTTTTCTCCTCCAAAGCTTCTCTACAGCATAGGTTGATGTGATGGGAAGGGGTCTTGGAGGTCTTCTAGCCCAACCCCTTGCTCCAGCAGGAGACCCATACAGAATCATAGAATAACAGACTGGGAACGGATCTTGGGGGTCATCTAGTCCAACCCCTTGCTCAAGCAGGAGACCCGATACCATTCCAGACAAATGGCTGTCCAGCAAGACCAAACCAGAATGTCAATTCAGGCCTTGCTCTCAAGATCACTGCTAAGATCTTGCAATATAGCTAGTCCTCGACCTATGTCCCTTACTGTCGCTAAGCGAGACCCTTCTTGAATCCTGCCTGCCCCGTTCAACCATCCCTCTTGCCACAGCTGTGAAGTGCATCCCTGTGGTCCTTAAGTTCGCCACACGGTCTTTAAGCAAACCTGGCTCCCCATGGACTTTGCTTGATAGGTCACAAAAAGGGGACACCGTGACCATCGTAAATATGAGTTGAGTGGCCAAGCACCCGAATTTTGATCCCAGGGGCACGGGGACAAAGAAAGTTTGTCTAATGAGACTAAACTCCTTGAATGGTCTCATTTAGCGGTATCAGCTTTGGGCTATGTTCTGGTCGTTAAGTCGAGAATGGTCTGTGTTATTTCAGCCCGATGAGAAAAACTGTTAATTCTAATTATCATTTTCCAGGGAAATCATTCCCTGCAGTTAGCAGAAATAATGCCGAATATACTAGCAATTAAAAATGCCATGACTTTTATTAGTTAGATGACAGGCTATTATTAAAAAAAGAAATAATGACAGTATCAAATTACCCAGAGGGGGAAAATGAGCTTTTAATCCTCGTTTCTGCTTGAATAAACACACAACGGCTGTGGCATAAATTTAAATTTGGATCATAAAATTTAAATAATGAATAAAAAATCAGGAAACAAATCCACATTGGCGTAAAAAACTGCACCAAGGATGGCAATTTTTTTACCTATCAGTAGTCCTTGACTTACAATCACAAATTCCCATCGCTAAGTAAAACTTTTCAGGGAGTTCGGGCCCATTGGATGAACTTTCTTGGATGGCCCCCCGGTTGTTAAGTGAAGCCATGCACTTCTTCAGGGAATCATGTCATTGCTAAGTGAATCTGTTTTTCCCCCCCATGAACGTCGCAAAAAGGGGATGGCAGGAATGCTGGGAGGCGGCCAGCATCGTAAAGGCGAGTGGTCAGCCAGACAGAGTGAATTTGGATCGCTGTGACTGTCGAGATGCCGCGATGGTCGTTAAGGGGAAAAAACGGTCGTAAGTCCCTTTGCTTTCAATCCCATGGCAACTTTGGTCACTAAATGAACTGTTGTAAGTCGAGGATTCTGCACCAAGTGAGTCCTCAACTCATGATAACAATGGAACCCAAAATTTGGGTTCAATGGAATCAATGGATTCAATCGAACCCAAAATGGGATAAGGGCTCACACTTATGACAGGAGCTCACACTTATGACAGGTCCTCACACTTATAACTACTTCTTACAGTCACACCCGTTGCAGACCCTTCCTTCAACTTATGACTGGTCCCCGCACTCACAACCAGTCCTCACACTTTTGATCAGCTCCCACAATTCCACAGCCATCTTGTCCAGCTGAGGCATTTTGGGAGTTGAAGTCCACAAACCTTCAATTTACAGACCAACTCCCAGAATCCCTCAACCATGTTGGCTAGCTGAAGAGTTCTGGGAGTTGAAGTCCACAATCCTTAAAACTGTCAAATCTAGGGACCTGCGTGCTAAAGTCACGGAAATCCGTCTCTCAATTGCAGTCCTTAAAACGAGGACTCCCCCATACCGAATTCCCAATGAGCACAGGGAGAGTCCCACAACAGCCTGGGCCAAGATGGCTGCTCTCCAGAGCTTCCGGTCAGTCCAGATATGCATTGCTGTATTCGTGACACACATCTGGAAAGCATCAGGTTGGAGAAGACGGATAAAGGCAGCAATTTTCCCTTCACCATGTCCCTTTTTTTTTCCCCGTTGCATCCGCCCAGCACTCCTTAAAAGGAACATTCCTGCATATTATACGGCAACGTCCCAATAATATTAGCTCCCTTTGGCCTCCAAAAATGAGCTAATTTTCCCCAAATTTCCTTGGGAATTTTTTCCCTTATGAGACAAGAAAAAGACCACAACCTCAACATCACAATGAGCAGCCTTGACGGGAATTTTCTATCTATATATATAAAAGCAAAATACCCCTCATGCATCATCACAAAATCTCCAGAACCATAAAGCCTACAAACTTGAAATTTGGCCCAGATGTTCCTCTTGGCTGTTAGGGGGCTCACTAACGAAGGATTTTCGAGAATGATCACTTCGGATCATTAGTATTTCGATAGATATTTCTGTCTACAGAAAATTAACTTTCATGCTCTAATGCTAAGGGAGTTCTACTTTCCCCCTTCCCCATCTGAAAAGAAATGCTTGTTCCAAATGCATAACACAGCAATGAATCGGGAGAGGAGTTTCAGTGGTCTCAGGTTCACCAGCACCAGAGCAGCTTTAATACAGAACAGTTGGCTGAGGCTAAGCCACCCAGGCTCCTTGCTGTCTCCTTCTTTGTTCATCACACAAGCAAATTCTATTTCAGTTTATCCAAACATGCCCTCAATCTCTCACACATTTGAACAGGACGTAGCCATCATGATATTCCTATATTTATTTATATATATTCCCCCTTAGTTATCCTCCCCAAAAACTAACGCTCATCCACAATTTCGTAGCAAAGCAAACGGCATCCAAGCTAGTCCCAAATTAAATCACATCCAGAAATTCAGAAATTATCAATTCCACTAATTCTCCTTTTTCACGCGTTGGTTGCCCTGGCAAGCTTTTAAAGCCGGACGTAACCAAAAATGACGCATTCCTCCATCAAGTTATCATTTACTTGGCAGAGGCTGAGGTCTACAAAGTTGGAGGGGGAGCAGATGAAGCGATCTTCCCTATGGTGAACCATTTAAGGTTTAATTTTTGGCTTTCAAATAAGTCTTAATCTTTTTTCTTTTTTTTTGTATAAAAAAGGAGAGGGTTTTTAACTCAAATCGGGTGGAATAAATTTGAAATGGACTAAAAAACATCTAAGGTCCCTTCCAACTCTGTATTTCTGTCAGTGTCTCCCACTCGAGCAGGGAGTTGGACTAGATGACCTCCCAGATCCCTTCCTTAATTCCTGAGGATGAAAAAATAAAACTAAAAACATCTAAATACTAATAGAGGAGAATTTTTGTAGTTTGGGGTTGAATTTGGTGCTCTCTGAGCTTGGTGGTTTTCTTGGAGACATTTCATGACCCAACTAGGGAACATCATCAGTGCTAAAAGGGAGGAGGAAGAAGACAGTGTGGTCCTTGGTGTTCTGGACTTGGTGCTTTTCTTGCAGGTTTCATGACATTTCATGAAATGTTGTTGGTGCTACAAAAAAAATAGGGTATCCAGAGAGGAAGAAAAGGAGGGGGGGAGGAGAGAAAAAGGAGGAGGATGTAGAAGGAGGGAAAGGAAGAGGAAGGAGAGGGTGAAGAAAGAAAGAGAAAGAAAGAGAGGAAGAGGTAAAGAAAAAAGGAAGGGAAGGAGGAAGGGAAGGAAGGAGAAAGAAGGGGGAGGATAAGGAAGAGGAGAAGGGAGTGGAGGAGAGAGAAGAGGAAAAGGAGGAGGAAGACGAAGAAGAAGAACACAAATAGGAGGAAGGGAAAGGGGAGGAGGAAGAGGAAGAAAGGGAGGAGGAAGAGGAGGAGGAGGGAGAGAAAAAGGAGGAGGAGGAAGAGGGAGAAGAGGAAGACAGAGAAGAAAAAGGAAGAGGAAGAAGGGGAGGAAGAGGAAGTGAAGGAAGTTGAGTGTCTCTGGAAGGCAGCAGACTAAATCACCACATGAAAGAACAAAAGTTGACCTCTATTTCTGGCCTTTCCCGAAACTCCATGATGAAATTTCTGCAACAGATAGTAAGTCTTACCTTAAGACGATAAATCTCTCCGCTCTTGTCCCAAAGTTGGCAAAATCTTTTTCTCTCTGCAAAAGAAACATGAAGAAAAACCACAATTGAAAAAACTGGAGTTGGCTTTTCAACAAATTGAGAATCAACAAGTTATTAAGGGAATAATCCAAATGACACAGCTACTTAAAACGTCGTTCGGGATCAACTTCGATTAAGTTAATACTCGTTGTAGTGTTCAATTTACCGAAGGGGTGAAAGGGACAAAAAAGGGGGATGGCTTAAAGTCACATTTCCAAACTTCCGGGTAATCCTTGACTTACAATTGCGACTGAGGTCAAAATTTCACTTGCTAAAGGGTCTTACGTGCGGAAAAAGTAACTTTATGAGTTGTCCTCAATTTACGACCAAAATTGAGCCCAATCGAGGCCAAAATTTAACATTAAGTGATCTTTTGAGCAGAACATTTAATTCTTTTATAGGTAGTTGAGTTACGATGCCAATCCAGATCAATATTTCACTTGCAAAAAGGTCTTACGAGCAGAAAATTTAACTTTTGTGGGTAGTCCTCGACTTACAACCCAAAATCGAGTCCAAAATTTAACATATTAAGTGATCTTACAAGCATAAAATTTAATTCTTTTATAATCCTCAACTTACAACCAAAATTAACCCCAAAATGTAAGCAATCTTACGAGCAGAAAATTCATTTCTTTTATAGGTAGTCCTCGAGTTTGTGACCACAATTGAGGCCAAACTTTAAATCACTAAATCACGATTTACGATGAAAATTGGAACCAAAATTTGACGTGCTAAGCGATCGTAGAAGAAAAATTCTTTTATAAGTAGTCCTCAATTTATGACCACAATTGAAACCAAAATTTATCTCGCTAAGGGGGGTCTCACAAGCAGAAATGTATTAATTTATAGCTAGTCCTTGAGGTATGACCACTATTGAACCCAGGCATTTCTGTTGCTAAGTGAGACCTTGGTTAAGTGAGTTCTGCCCAGTTTTACGACCTTCCTTGCCACCGTTGTTCAAACGACTCACTGCCATTGTTCAGTGAGTCACACAGTTGTTAAGCGAATTCGGCCTCCCCATTGGCTTTGCTTGTCAGGTTGTAAAGGGGACCATGCAACACCCCCGGATGCTACGACAGTCATAAATACAAGTCCGTCGCTGAGATCTGAAATCTTGATCACGTGACCCTGGGGATATTGCAACGGTCATAAATATGAAAAAAGGTCCAGAAACAGTGGTGGGATTCAACTGGTGTAACCACCAGCTTGGTGAGTGTACGCTTTGCTCGAACCGGTCTGAACCGGTAGACTCCCACCCCTCCTCATCAGAAGTCTCTTTTTCCATGGGATTGTCACTTTGAATAAATCGAGGACTTCCTAGTGTACTTGGGGGAAAAACATTTTTCTCATACATTTTTCATCCTTTCACACAAACACACACACACACACACACACCCATCGCATCAAAAATATATAGAAAAAAATATTTTAAGCCTTTATGTTGAATTTTATCATTTTGGAGATTTATTTGAGATTATCCTTTAAGGCTGAAAAATGTCTCAGAAAATTATCCTGGTTTTAGGTTAAAGGGTTTTTTTAACCATTCCCTCTCTTCTTCTCTCCCTCCCTCTCTTTCCTTCCTTCCTTTTTTCTCTCTACCCTTTCTTTTTTCTGTTTGTTTCTCTCTATTCCACATTTTCTTTCTTTCTTTTTCTCTCCCTCCCTTATTTTTTCTTTCTCTTTTTTGGTCTCTCTCCCTACCTTATTCCTTCCCTCTCTCCCTTTTTTCTTTCTTTCTTTTTCTTTCCTATCTCCTTCCTTTTTTTTCTCTCCCTCTTTCTTCCTCTCCCTAGCTTTCTTCTTTTTTCTCTCTCCCACTCCCTCCCCCCCTTTCTTTCCTTCCCTCATTTCCTCTCCCTCTCGCTTTTCCTTTCTCTCCGTTTCTTTCTCTCTCTCTCTCCCTTTCTCTTTTCTTTCTCTTTCCCTATCTCATTCCCTCCCTCCCGTCTATTTCTTTCCTTTTCTTTTTTCTTCTCTCTATCCCTCTCTTAATTGTTTTTTCTCTCCCTCCCACTCGTTTCTTTCTCTTTCTTCCTTTCTCTTTTCTCTCACTCTCACATTTTTTCTTCTTTGTCTCTTTCCTTTTCTTTCTCTTTTTTTCTCTCTCTCGATTTCTTTACTTCCCCTCTCTCTGTCTCCCTCTCCCTTTCTTCCTTCCTTTCTTTCTTTTGGTCTCTCTATCCCTTCCTCTTTCTTGCTTGCTCTTTCCTCCACCCTCACTTTTTTCTTTCTTTCTCTATTTCTTTTTCTCTCTATTTCTTTCTTCCTCCATTTTTACTCTCTCTCTCTCTCTCTCTCTCTCTCTCTCTCCATTCTCCAGCTCGTTGTTCTCACTCCTCTGCATTCGCTTTCTTTTCTTCTTTCTCGTTCCCTTCTTTCTCTTTCTCCTACCTCATTCCCTATACTCCCCATCCTCTATTCTTTCTTCCTTCTTTCCTTTTAGTTTGGGTTTACTTTCACTTTAATTGTCCTTCGCAACTTCGTAAAATGAAAATCCAACGCCATCTTCAGTGCAAACCAGAACCAGAAAATTAAACACAAACACACATCACTTCACCTTACCATACCATTGAACGAAACCCCCCCCCCGTCCCACGACACCACAACCAACACGCACATGGCAGACCAGGATTCAAAGATCCTGCCAACTGGGAAGACGCCTGTTTTTCAGCCTATTTGCCCTAGTTTTTATTATTATCCCTAGCAACCTTCTGCAGATGGCCATAGATTCGGGGTCTCCCAGGAATGGAGGGATCTTGAGGACTGCTGTTGGAACTTCCTTAAGAATGCAGCAGTGAGCTACCAAGCTCTCCCAAAGAGGGGAGAGGGCAAGCCAGGATCCTCTGAGCCGGGCAATGAACCATTCCCTCTGGAGGGCTTTCCTATGCCGCCCCCGTGCAACGGGCAAACCAGACACGGGGGCAGGAAGCGCTAACATGCTCCTCTGGTGCAAGCGGTGAAGTCCCTAGCCGTTTTCCGTTCCCGCGGGTTGCTTCCTGAGCAGTCTCGGGCCGGGATCATCTCTGTCTGGGTCCCTTTGGAGCACGGGCGCCAACGTGAGCCCAGCCAGGTCAGGTCCTCTTTCAGGATGGAAACAAGCCAGAAACCTAACCCTGGCCCCTTGCTCCACTCCGTCCCCCTTGGTCCAGCCAAGGATGGAGGTCTGATCTGTTTCGTGATGAATCCACTCATCAGCTCCTTGCTCTAATGGTGTTGAGGACAACGTTTGTTGTTCCCCACCCGAGCAACCGCTCACCTCACCTCAGCAGGCATCATCCCCCCCCAGATAAGCTCCCACACTCCTTGTATCACCTGCAAACATTAGCCATCAGTATTAGCTAGCGTAGGGGAATCGCAGTCACGCACAGAAGAAGTTGGAGTAATGCGGACTCAACACGTCAGATACCAATTTCCCTTTTTCTTTTATTGTTTCCTCTCGTAATCATACTGTGTCTTTTTTTTTCTCTTTCTTTTTTCTACTCTCCCCCTTCCATTCCTTTCGCTTCCTCCCTCTCTCCTTCCTTTCTTCTCTTTCTTTCTTTCTTCTTCGTTTCTTCTCTTTCTTATCTTTCTTTTCTTTCTTTCTTTTCTTTCTTTCTTTCTTTCTTTCTTTCTTTCTTTCTTTCTTTCTTTCTTTCTTTCTTTCTTTCTTTAATTTTTTAAGACATACAATTCTAGGGGTTTTTTTGTACTTATCCTCACCAGAGGACCAAATTTGGCTGCACCCCAATATTGACAGCCTGCATCTCTGTAAAAATTAAGTTTATCATCTGCTTGGCTTAATAGCCGTGATAAGCCCAGATGCTGGCACAGAGCCACGAGAAAACACAGGAAGTCCTCAACTTATGACCAACAGACCCTAAAATTACAGCTAACCAGTCGTTAAGCGAGCTTCGCCTTTCTTGCAGTTGTTCAATGAATCACTGAGATTCTCTATAACACAGTCATCAAACGTCAATCCCCCGTTACAAGAGAGTCCTCGACTTATGACCGTAAAGGGAGCCCAACATTTCTGTTGCTAAGCGAGACAGATTCTCCAGTGGGGCTTTGCCTGTTTGATTAACCATTCTCACAGCACTTGCTAAGGGAATCCCTGCAGTTAGCATCCCGGTCATTAAGCGAATCTGGCTTCCCTGTTGAATTTGCTTTGACGGAAGGTCACAACAGGGGATTTAGGTCATCATAAATATGAGTCAAGTGGCCAAATGTCCAAATTGGGAATCACCTGATGATGCCATGGTCATTAAGTGTGAAAAAAATAGCCATGAGTCCTTTTTCCACGGCCATTGGAACTTAGGAAATGGTCACAAAATGAAGCACTGCAAGTCAAGGACTTTTAACGCTGCAATCCCATTTTGGGAGCCACATCGATTTGAGGCGACAACTCTTCAGCAACCCAAAGCCACTGTTGTGTACCGCTTGCGTAGTAGCTCCCTTCCGAACCCACAACGCAATCCAAATCACATAGACAAAAATGGACGGCAATCAACTTACAATTTATAAGTCAGCATGACGTCACCACTGAGTGTCAACACACAGCGTGAACGTGTTTGTGGGTCATCGAATCATAGAAGGACAGGGTTGGCAGGGACCTCAGAGGTCATCAAGTCCAACCCCCAACTTCAGCCAGCAGACCCTGACAGAATCATAGATTGACGGAGTTGGAAGGAACCTTGGAGGGACACAATCACTACAACAACACCTCACCGCAACAAAACATACAAGCCCACAAATGAGAAATGAAGGGATAAGTGGGGAATTCTGTGAGGGAGGGAGGGAGGGAGGGAGGGAGGAAGGGAGGGGATTCTGGGGGTTGAAGTCCACTGATCTTAAATTTAAATTTGGAGATAGGTGGACTTCAACTCCCAGGACTCCTCAGCCTGCAAAATAAGATGAGGGCCATCCGGCCAAGGGATTCTGGGAGTTGAAGTCTTCCCCTTTTAAAGCATGCTGGCTTAATTCTTGGGATGCCAAGAATTTACTCCCATGTAATGAGTAGGCCTCGAATGCTGAGGCTGCCTTCCAGAAATAGGATGAACCTTGCCAAGCCATTAAAAAAAGATTTTTTTCCAGCCCCCAAATGTGTTTTCCCAAGGTGAGAACATTTTCCAACCAGGTTGTTGTGTGTTGCCGTAATGAGCCTCTTGCAATGAATATCCTTTCCTAAAGTAACTACTACGGCTTTAAAACCAGAAGGTTGGACTTGGCTGCCAATGTCAGCTTGTCCCCGATTTACAATCATTTGTTTAGTGACTGATGGAACTTACAACGGCACTGAAAAAAAGAAGACATGGGACCGTTCCTCACACTTATGTCCAATGCCACCTCTGCATTTACTGAACAAATACCGGTGGGTCCTCGAGTTACAACCAGGATTTCCATCGGTAAGCAGGTTTTGCCCCTTTTTGCAACCTCTCTCACTGCAGTTCTTCCATTTGCCCCACTTTGTTAAGCAAGTCATGTTTCCTCATTGATTTGACTCAGGACAGACAGAAAAGAAGGATTGCATGACATTAGGTGGTGCTATACCATCATAAATATGAATAATGACCCCCAGCGAGTGCAAATTTTCTGTCGTAAAGCGAGACATTGGTGAAATCCATCCCCCCCCCTCCATGTATGACCTTTCTCACCACCATTGCAAAGTGAATCGCTGTAAATTCTTTAGTGAGTGATATGGTCTTTAAGTGAATCTGGCTTCCCGATTGGCTCTGCCTGTCAGAAGGTTGCAAAAGGAGACTGAGTCACCCCAGGAATACTGCAAATGTCATAAATATGAGTCAGTGACCAAGTGTCCGAATTTTGATCACGGGACCCAATGGACATAAGTGTGAAATGCAGTCATAAGTCCCTTTATTTAGGGCTGTTGTAACTTTGCACGGTGCCTATGTGAACTGTTATAAGTCAAGAATTACCTGTCCTATTAGAAACATTCAAATGAGTCCCGATTTCAAAGCTTGTATTTTTTAAATAAATCACATTAATTCATAAATTTTAATTTATAGGACCTGTCCAAACAATGATTAATTTTAATTATACCAAATCAGGAAAATATACTTTCTGACGAGATGTACCCTGTTTCCCTGAAGATAAGACCCAACTGGAAAATAAGCCCTAGCATGATTTTTTTTCAGCATGCTCGTAATAGAAGCCCTATCCTGAAAATAAGCCCCAGTTAAGATCAGGATTCGCTTAAGGATCGTGTAAATTCACACAACTACAGTGATTCACTTAACAACAGTGGCAAAACCGGTCATAATGTTATTTCTGGCTTAACAACTGCCTTCGTTACCGACGAAACAATCTGGCCCCAATTCTGGCCGTTAAGTCAAATATAACTTGTGAAAATTCAGGAAGTCCTTGAGTTACTACAGTTCATTTAGTTGCTGCTCAAAGGTATAACGGCTATTGGAAAAAAGTGATTTACGGCCATTTTACAGACTTATGACCATCATAACATCTCCGTGGTCACATAATCGAAATTTGGACGCTTAGAACTGACTCGTATTTAAGGCAGTTGTAATGTCCTGGAGTCATGAGATTCGCTTTTGTGACCTTCCAACAAACAATATCAAGGAGGAAGCAGGATTCACTTAATGACCAAGTTATCCACTGAATAATTGCAGTGATTCACTTAACAACTGTGGCAAAAATGGTCGTAAAATGGAACAAAATCCACTTAACAATTGTCTCATTTAACAACAGAAGTTTCGGGATCAATTCTGGCCATAAGTAGGGGGCTGCTATATGACAAAAAAATAAATTACTCATTTCTCGGTTCCAAAACCCAGTTTATAATTTCGAAACAGGGTTGAATCTCCAGGCTGGTTGGTTTTTTTAACCTTTCATGGTCTCTACTGCCGGTACTCCCTCCTACTCCAAGTTTACTCATATTTGTAAGATAAGGAGAGAGGAGTCACCCTCCGGGGTTGAATTTTCAGTAACTCAATACGAAACCAGAAATAGAAAATTATACAGCTTTGCCAATTGGCTCCAATTTAAACTTGGAGATGGGTGGACTTCAACTCCCAGGATTCCTCAGCCAGCAAACTGATATGAAGGTCGCCTCCCCTTAAAACATGCCAGCCTAGGGATTATGGGAGCTGAGCTCCTCCCCTCTTAAACATGAAGGCTGGGGAATTCTGGGAGTTGGAGTCCATCCCTCTTAAAGCATGCTGGCCAAGGGATTATAGGAGTTGAACCCCACCCCTCTTAACGCATGGCTGGCTGGGGATTCTGGGAATGGCAGTCCTCCCCTCTTAAAGCATGACAGCTGGGAGAGAATTCTGGGAGTTGGAGTCCTCCCCATTTCAAGAGGCTAAGATTTGAGATTATTTCAGATGGATTTTAGGGCTCTCTTCTCAACAGTGAAGCACATGGGAACAAAATAAATATTTGAAACAAATGGCCAGGTGCCATGAATAATATTTCCGTTCTTAGGCCAGGAAAAAAGAAGCCAATTTTATGCCCTTGTTTAGCTCAAGTATCTTTATTTTTAATTGCTGAGTAATTGAGCAAAATATGGACTTTGCTCCATTGGCCGTTGTTAACTTCATAAAATTATTCCAAAGAAATTAGAACTAAATCCTGTTAGCAGGCAATAAAACTTCAGGTTAGCAACCCAAGATGAGCTGGCAGGGGAAGGAAAGTGGCAGAACAGGTATTTTGGGCACTATCGTTAAGCGAATCATGCAGTCATGATGCAGTGAATCATGCAGTCATAAAGTGAAACAGGCTTCCCTCACTGCCTTTGCTCGTCAGAAGCTGGCTGGGGAGGATCCAATGACGATTACATCGTAAATTCATGCCCAGTGCCTGAATTTTTATTATATGACCGTGACGGTCATAAGAGTGAGGACCAGTTATATCCAACCCGATTTTCGGGGGGCATTGTAATTTAGAACCTGTCATTCAATGAAGGGTTCCAAGGCAAGTTGGGCCTCTCAAGGTATATATCTTACTCGTATTCATCTTCTTGAGGTGACAGAGCTGTCTATCGAAACGAGTTCAGATTGGTCGCTAAAACGAATGGTCATAACTCAAGGAAGTGCAGGATGGCCATCGAAATGGCAATTGAAAGGAAAAAAAATGGGCAGGAACAGGGACATTAAGTGAATCTGACTTCCTCTCTGACACCTAATAGCCTTTCCCACCACTGGGGCAGGGAAAAGTGACTTCCAACCATGTTTCACAGTTACGACCATCGCAAGGTCAGGTGACCAACATGCAGACGTTGGGCAACTGATTCATATTTCGGACAGTCGCGGGATCCTGGAGTGGCACGACTTCCTGTCGAGACCTTCTGCCCAGCAGGAAGCCAGATTCACTTAACAACCAGGTTGCGAAGGGCAACACTTCACTTAACAACAGTGGCAAAAAAGGCCTTAAAACAGAGCAAAATGAAAGCAACAACTGTATCACCAACGGAAAATGTTGGCCTTCTAAACCTTGGAGGTCATCCAGTCGACCCCATGTTAAAGCAGGAGAGCCTTACAGAATCATACAGTAGTAGGGTTGGAAGGGACCTTGGAGGTCATCTAGTCCAACCTCTTAATCAATCAGGAAACCCTTAAAGAATCACAGACTAACAGAGTTGGAAGGGACCTCAGAGGTCATCTTGTCCAACCCCTCCTCATGCAGGAGGCCCTTACAGAATCATAGAGTAACAGGGTTGGAAGTGACCTCAGAGGTCATTTAGTCCAACCCCCTGCTCAAGCAGGAGACCCTTACAGAATCAGAGAACAGGGTTGGAAGGGAGCCTGGCAGTTATAACTTCAAGGACCACCGGTCGTTTCCCCCTTCCATGCCTTCAGGAGGCGTTTGGTCCCCACCAGGCCCCGCGGGTTCCAGTTCCCCTCGCTCCCGGGGGCATCAGAAGGTTTTTAAGCCAACTCCAAACATCTCAGGCTTGCAGGGCTGCGATTGTCATTGGCTGCACAAGTTGTGCAGTTGCATTTCCTGCTGCGACATCCTTCCTGGCGGCTGCGAGCACAACCGCCCCTCCTTGGCTGATGCCACAGTGGGGAGGCCGGATTTGGAGGGATTGGGGGGGGGGAGGGGGAGGGGTTGGTTGGTTGAGTCAGCAGAATGGAGATCACCGCTGTGGCCGGATTCCATCCAAAGGGGATTTTTGTGTGTGCGTGTGTGTGTGTGGTGTGTGTGTTGTGTGTGTGTGTGTGGCGTGTGTGTGTGTGTGTGTTTTTGGAGTTTGCTTCGGAAGTGGGTGCTTGCCTTAGAAGGAGAGAGGGAGGGAAGCAGGGGAGGGAAGTGGAAAGACACAAAGAAAAGGATAGAAGAAAAAAGGAAGTAAAGGGAGAAAGAAAGAAAGAAAGAAAGAGACAGAGAAAGAAAGAGAGAGAGAAAGGAAAGCGAGGAAGAAAGGTGAATTCAAAGTCAAATTAGATAGAGATAGATAGATAGATCAATGGAGGTTTTAGATAGAAGAAAGGAAAAGAAAGAAATGAAAGAAAAAAGGAAAGTAAAGGAAGGTAGAAAAAAGGAAGGAAGGAAGAAAGAAAAGAAAGAAAGAAAGAAAGAAAGAAAGAAAGAAAGAAAGAAAGAAAGAAAGAAAGAAAGAAAGAAAGACAGGGATGAAGGGGGAAAGAGAGAAAGAAAGGTGGGAGAGAAAGTGAGAGAAAGAAAGAGAGAGAGGAAGGACAGGAAAGAAAAACAAAGAGAGTGGGAGGGAGAAAAATGTGAGATGAGGAAGGAAGGAGGGAGGGAGGGGAGGAAAAGTAAGAAAGAGAAAGAAAGAAAGAAAGAAAGAAAGAAAGAAAGGAAGGAAGGAAGGAAGGAAGGAAGGAAGGAAGGGGAATGCAAAGTCAATGATTGGTAGGTAGGTAGACAAGAGTTAGATAGGAAAGAAGGAAGGAAAGAAAGAAAGAAAGAAAGAGGGAGGAAGGAAGGAAGGGAGGAAGGAAGGAAGGAAAGAAGGAAAAGAGAAAGAGAGAGGGAAGGAAACCTCCTAATCCAAACGCTCCCTGTCGAAAGAACTCCTATCCAAACCTCCTCAGCCTTTCCGATCTGACAGCCCACTTCCATCTTCTTGTACCATTTCAACTGAAGGGTAGATGGTCGACCCAGTTGGCCCAGCCTTCTGGGTCCCAGAATCCTTCCACCTTAAGACAGAACTACACCAGACAAAGAAACAACTCCGCTTACAAAGACCCACAACTTTCCAGGATCTGCACAACAACCCCACCGTTGCCCCAAACCGCAAACGCCTAGATGCTAGACTCAGCTTCAGAAGATGCCTTGACACAGCACAGCAATTTAGGTTGGGAAGGGACCTCGGAGGTCATCCAGTACAGCCCCCTGCTCAATCAGGAGACCCTTAAAGAATCATAGAGTTACAGGGTTGGGAAGGACCTTGGAGGTCATTTAATCCAACCCCCTGCCCGAGCAGCAGCTCTCATAACAGAAAATTGGCGAGGAGTTGACTAGAAGGCTGCCCTGCAGAGCAAGGCACAGATATGCCTCAATGTACGACCACCATTGACCCTCACATCTTTGTCGCTAAGTGGGACAGCTGTTCACTGAGCTTTCGCCCATTTTATGACGTCCCTTGTCACCGCTGTTAAGCAAATCATGGCAACGGTTCAGTAAATCAAAGTTGTAAGTGTGAGAAATGGTCTTAAGTACCTTTCTTTAGTGCCATTGTGATTTTGAACAGCCACTAAATGAACTGTCTGTATTCAGGAAGTCTACGTACAGATTTTACTCTGAAAATTCATGGTTTAAACCTGGCTAGTCAGAACAAGCTAAGATTACGTGCAGGCCGGAAAAAAACTTGAGGTATTCCAAAGACCATGGGGCAGAGTCGCCCATCCATCACCCTGCACCAAGCTGATTGCAGATGTTCTGGAATCCAACCATTGCAGTAAGTTTTGTCCCCAGAAGTCCTCACTTTACCATGACTTGCTTAGTGCCCGTTCCAAGTTTCAAGCAACATGGAAAAAAAAAGCAAACGTACGTACCTCCTGGGTGTGAAATTCCAGCTGTTGGGGCCATAGCAAACAATGGGTTTCGCTTAACGACAATGTATGTTTCAACATGGCAGGATTCACTTAGTGATCATCATAAAACAGTCCCATTTGACAACTGCCTCACTGTGTGACCATTATATATGACATATGTGTGTGAAGAAGTATGAACTTACATACAGCATGATCTTCGGTATGGATCTACGTCATCGGTTGACGCTGGCTGTGACAGTCGCAAGTCGAGGATGTCATCAAATTGTAAAACAGTAACCATCATTTCCAGGGAAGGAATTATATTTTTATAGTCCTTGAGTTACAACCACAATGGAGGACCAAATGTATCTGGGTGAAGAGTCTTCCCAGCTGCAATTTTATTTTATTTTCTAGATATCTTGCTTCCCTGAAAATAACCCCTAGTATGATTTTTTAGGATGCTCGAAATATAAGCCCTACATTGAAAATAAGCCCGTTAAGTTTGTCAGCCAGATGGCCTTATTTTGGGGGGAAAACATGGTGGTCCTCGACTTACAACTGCCCTTGAGCCCATTGCTAAGCGAGAGGATGGTTAAAGGGAGCTCGGCCACCTCTGACGAGCTTCCTTGCATTGTCGTTAAAGCGAATCAGTGCAGAGCGGGGTCGTGAAGCGAATCCAGATTCCCTGTTGACTTGACCAGAAATCGCGAGAGCCCAAGACAGGGTACCCGTCGTAAATACGAGTCCATCACCAAATGTCTGAATTGTGGTCACGTGACCACAGGGAATAATGCGATCGTCGCTAAGTGTAAAAACCAGTTTGAAGTCCCTTTTTTCGGTCTAGTTTTGAACGGTCGCTCAGCGAAGTCTTGCAAGTTGAGGATTATCTGCCATTGGAACTTACAACAAAAAGGGACTATTTCACACTTATGACCCCATGATCATTGATCCAAAATCAGATGATTGGCCACTGACTCCTAGTTATGATGGTCACGACCTTCCAACAAGCAGGAAGCCAGGACTCGTTTAACACCCATGTGACTAAGTGAACACCAGTAGGGATTCACTTAACGACAGGTGGCCCAAAACGTCGTGACATGGGGCCAGACTCACTGAACAAGTGTCTCCGCTTAGCGATGGAAATACTGGCTTTGATTTTGACCGTAAGCAAACAAAATTAACGTTCTGCTTAGAAGACCCATTTAGTGACCTAAATTCAGGGGCTCCTCACGGTCCTAACTTGAGGAGCAGCTGGAATTCTCTTCCCCAAGCAGGAATGCTTGGCTCTGGCGCACAAACCAACTTTTTCATCCCAGTTTAGTATGGGTTAATCCGGGTGGATCCCTCCTCCCCTTGGCTCCCTTTTGCTTTTGGGGACTTTGACATCGGCCAGCGCAAACAAGCCATCATTGTCAGGCTTGGAAAAAGGTTAATCAACCACATTCCACAGGCTGGCTGAGCCCACGCGCTCTTTCCAAACGCATGCCTCGAGTTCAAAAGGCGATATCGGGCTAAATTGAGATTTCAGCTGAACCCAGGGCCAAAGGAATTAGCTAACACTCCCCGCCCCATGAGCAAATCAGGGTTCGTGTTTAAACCATCCATCCTGGACTGTAATAAACTTCCTGATCACCTGGAATTCCGGCCAATTTCACAACGGGGGTGGGGGCGGAGGGGGAATTGACAACAACTGGTCTCACAATTGACACAATCGAATGCGGCCAACTCCTTCCTTCCAGGGAATCACTAGTTTGGGTAGTCCTCGATTTACGACCGCAAGGGATTCCCCCCACCCCCAAATTTCCATTCTTCACGGAGCGGTGGCTTGTTTTACATCCAGCCCCCACCCTGCTCAAGCAGGAGACCCTTCCCAAGCTCTTTCTGGGCGTCCTGCCCCCCCCAAATGCCCACCCCTTGGGAAGGGTGACCTTCCCTTCCCAACTTTTCAGAAATGTCCAAGTTTTTAAAAAGGTTATTTTTAAAAAAAATTCTTCCAAAAGAGTCCTTTTCAGGAATGAATGCCTCCCATACAGTCAAAATTCTCGTTTATAATAATAATAATAATAGTAATTGACTTTTTTTTTTTTTGGNGGCTGTCTGCTCGGAACAAAAACCAAAAAAAAAAAAGCAAATTTATCAAGCCTACCAAATGCCATGAAACTCTCACATTTGGGAAGGCCTTTTTTCTCTTTTTTTTTCTCCCTCCCAGAATCATGGACTTGTGAAACAGGGAGGACCCTCAAAGGTCATCTAGCTCAACCCCCTTGCAAGCAGTAGGAAACGTAATTCAGCACAGTCGGCCACCTTCCTAATCACATTATCCACATTGATTCCTTCTAGGTCAGGCGTTTTTTGGATGGTTTTTGGACTTCAACGCCCAGAATTCATTCCGGCTGGGGGATTCTGGAAGTTGGAGTCCACCCCTCTTAAACGCTACGACGATTGTAAGTGTGAAAAATGGTCCCAAGTCCCTTTTTTCCACCCCGTGGTAAATTCGAACCGTGACTAAGCTCAATAGTTGTAAGTCAAAAGACCACCTCTTTTGAATGTACGACAATCCTTTCGCTTTCCCCATTTCCATCTTATTGGTCTAAATCCCTCTAAACTTGGTCAGGTTCACTGTCATTCTTCAGGAGTTAGGGCAGGAAAAGTCACTGCACATTAATTCCGGGGTGGGAACAATGAGATGATTGTTTGGAAAAACCAGCATTAAATCCTATTGGAATCTCGCAGGGAGCTCCCCATTGGCCAATTCAAATGGGGAGAGGAGCTCAGATTCGGGTGAGCGTGCCAAAACATGAGGAAAAAAAAGATTTTTCTTTTAAAAAGGAATAAATGGGCCATTTAGCCAATAAGGTCATTATTACACACTCATTACGAAGTGCTTGGAGTCCAAATTTGGCAACGGTTGCTTAGCAAGGGAGAAGACAAAAGGCCCAAAGTTTTAATCCGGAGGGAAAATATCAACACGTCCCAATTTATTGTCGGACACAGTCTGAGAGAGAAAGAAGGGAGGAAGGGAGGGAGGGAGAGAGGAGAGGAAGAGAGATGGATAGGTAGGGTAGGGGAAGAGATGGAGAGTCATGAGAGACATAGAGTGATAGATAGATAGATAGATAGATAGATGGATGGATGGATGGATGGATGGATGGATGGATGGATGGATGGATAGATAGATAGATATAGAGATAGAGACAGAGACAGAGATAGATGTAGAGATAAGACAGAGATAGAGAGACACAGAGATAGAGATAGGGTACAAAGAGAGATGGATATATATGAGAGAGAGAGAGAGAGACAGGGAGAGAGATGGACAGGTGGAAATAAAGAGATAGACACAGACAGACAGAGGATAGAAAGAAAGAGAGTGAGATGGATAGATAGAGATAGACAGACAGACAGACAGAGAAAGGACACACGGAGATAGGATACAGAGATGGATAGATATTAGAGAAAGAAAGATGGACAGATAGAAATAGATAGACAGACAGACCGAGGATAGAGAGAAGGAGAGACATATGGATAGATGGGGGAGAGATGGATAAATATGAGAGTGTGTGAAGTCGATAGAGAAAAACAGAAAGACACCGAGGTGAAGAGATACAGAAAGAGAGATAAAACCAAGAGAAACACACAGAGAGAAAGAGAGAGAGAAAATGTGTGTGAGGTAGAGAGAACTTAAGAGACAGAAAGTGGGCGAGAGGAAGATAAGAGAGAGAGAGAGACAGGAAGGATGGAAAAGGTACTCCTCACTTTATGACCACAGCTAAAACCAAATTTTCTGCTGCTAAATGAGACATTTCTAAAGTGACTTTTGCCCCCTTTCACCAATATTCCACCTGGAGTCGTTAAGTGAATCCTTGCGGTCGTTCAGTTAGTCCTTCTGGTCTCTGTGAATCCAGCTTCCCCCTTCACTTTGCCGGTGAGGCTGCAACCCTCATAAAAACAAGTCAGCATTTGGATTTCGGGGATGCCGCAATGGTCACTGAGCATGAAAAATGGTCCCCGAACCTCCATTTTTTTTTCAAGGCTTCCAAATAAGTCACTAAAGGAACGGTCGTAAGTCAAGGACTGTTAAGTTCCCTACATTATTTGTTCCTAGGCTTTTTTGCAGACTTAATTGCCCATTATTCAAATTGTTAATTGCCCTTTTTTTTGGCCTCCTTTGATAAAGAAAAATGGGATGCCAGCCCTTTAATTAACATTAATTATACCAAAATTAAAAATATGGAAATCTGAACTATAGGGAGTCCTCAACTTACACCCCCCCACATTTTGCTTGTTAAGTGAGACATTTCCCAAGTTCTGCCCCATTTTGTGTGCTTCTGTCACTAAGTGAATTGCTGGTACTCACCTGGTCATTAAGTGAAGCCATTATCCCCATTGGAAGGTCACAGAAGGAACCTCCAGGACACAACGACCGTCATATCTATGAGACAGCTGCCAAGCTGCCTGAATTTTGACTGCTTGACCATGAGGAACGCTTCTGCGGTCGCTAAGTGTGAACAAGGGACTGGACAGCCTTTTTTTTTAACCACCAATGTAACTTCGAATGGTTGCTAAGTGAACCAACATAAGTTGAGGACTAGCTGTAACTACAGAGAATAAGGAGATTTTAAACAACTGAAAGTGGTTTTGTTCGAACTCGGGGCTTAAAAATGATCCATGGACTATATATATATGTATGGTATTTAGGTTTCTTCGGGTATTTTCCCACGTCTTAGTATTTGTGCTTTTATTATAGTGACGTTTCGGCAGAATCTCATCTGCCATCCTCAGGCTTGTGTCTTGGGTTCTTCTCAGCCGAGATGGCAGATGAGATTTTGCCAAAATGTCGCTATAGTAAAAGCACAAATACTAAGACGTGGGAAAATACCCGAAGAAACCTAAATACCATACATATAAATACCCGCGAAAACATAAGAATATATATATATTCAGAAGCCATTCTTACATGATTCGCCAGTTGCTCTGCCCAGTATAAATGGCAAGCCAACTTTAAACCAAGATTCCTGGTTTACTTAAACCTGGTTAGCGCTCCAATGTGATTACTGAAGTAAAAGAATGTATTATGGATTGGGAATCTTGGGAAACTTTTTAAGACTTCTGGACTTCAACTCCCAGAGTTACTGTGCCAGCCACAGCTAGCTGAGGAATTCTGGGAGTCTAAGTCCACAGGTCTTAAAACTTGCCATGGATGGCTGGGAATTCTGGGAGTCAAAGTCCACAAATCTTAAAAATTGCCAACAGGGAGGGGGACTTAACTCAATCCAGAAAGAGTGTGAAGTACAAAACCGAACAAAATCCCACAATCCAAGGAATCCTTGATTTGTTTAGTGATCATTTCACTTAGCGACCATTCCACGTTATGACAGCACGGGGAAAAATGTGACATATGGTTTTGCACACTTACCCCCTTTGTAGCATCCCGATGGTCAGTGATCCAAATTCAGACTCTTGGCAATTGCTTCACAATATGATGGTCGTATGGCCCTGAGGTCACAGGGTCCCCTTTGGTGACCTCCAGACACAAGCAGGAAGCTAGAGTCGTTTCACGACCGTGGGACAGCCCTTAGCAACCACAGAACAATGGCAGCCAGAAAGGTGGCCAAATGGGGCAAAATTCAATGAATCAATGTCTCACCTAGTGACATAAAGTTGTGGGGGGCCTCCCCTGCCATCGTAAGTCGAAGAATATCTGCATTTGCAGATTACTAACTTCATAACGGCCAGGATTCACTTAACAATGATGGCCAGAAAGACTGTCCAATGAGTCCAAGCTCACTGAAGCAATGTCTCACTTAATGATGCAAAATTTGGGCCTCGCCTGGCGTCGTACATTGAGGCACACCCACATTCCCTTTGCAGCTGGGTGACCAACTTAATCATGGCTGGGGTTCACTTAACAATGGCGACCAGACCGATCATTGCATGGGGGCAATGCTCTCACTGAATGACACCAAATTTGGGCCTCCACTTGCTGTTGTAAAGTTGAGGCACGTCCACCTTCACTTCACAACTGGGTTACTCACTGAAGAATGGCTGGGATTCAACCTTACAATGGCGGCCAATGGGGGCACAGAAGCAATGCCTCACTTAACGACAGGCCTCTGGCGTGGTTGTGAAGCCAAGGACCGGCAGCTGTTCTCGCCAATTGTGGACGAAAATCGTCCAGTCTTTTGCAAACTTTTCAAGAAAACTGGACGGCATTTTTTATTCCAGGGGAAGTCAAAATGAAGAGAAATTTTTATAAAAACATATCCCAGTGTGTGGGTGAGAAGCCCCCTTCCTTGGCACTGGGGTTCAAATCTACCCCCAGGAACTTTCAGGCATGTACACACGCACACACACACACACCCTCCCCGTTTTAATACTTCGGCTGGGACAACTGGTGTTGCTAAATCCGGCTCTGTCCTGCCCGATATAAATAGCCAGTGATTTAAACTCACATCAGGGCAGAAAAGAAGGAAGGTAGGTAGGTAGGTAGGTAGGTAGGTAGGTAGGAAGGAAGGAAGGAAGGAAGGAAGGAGGGATGAGGAAAGGAGGAATTCCCACTCACCCCCCACTCCAAATTGAAGCTCAATAGTCTCACGTGGGAGCATTACTTTGGAAGGGGAAAGGAAGTTTGTTTGGAAGGGGCGGTAAGTTAGGATTCGGGTCAAGCGACGGGGGGGAGTTGTCCACAGCTGCGCCGGACAGATGTTTGCATTCTTTGATTAAAAAAAAAATTATTGAGTTGTTAAATTTCCTGGAGGTCCATCTGGCCGTGGCTGAGACTGTTAAAATGAAACCCTGAATACGTAAAGTAATATCTATATCTATCATCTATCCATCTCTCTCTCTCTCTTTATTCATATCTATCTACCCATATCTCTCTATATTCATATTATCGCTCTTTATCCCTGTCCATCTATCTGTATCTCTATCCAACCATCCCTATTTCTCCGTGCTATATATATCTCCATCATATCACTATCTATTCCTCCCTTCCTATTTCTCCATTCATCTCTATTTATCTATCCCTCCCTCCCTATATTTCCATCCATCCCTATTATCATCTCTATCATCTTGCTCAATCTGTCATCTCTCTCTCTCATTTATACACACACACACAAACACACATCTATATCTCTATCTATCCCTATTTCTCCATCCATCTCTATCTTCTCTCCCTCGATTTCTCCATCCCTCCCTCTCTTCCTCCCTCCCTATCCATCCATTATCATCTATCATCTATATCTATTTCTATATCTATATCTATCTATCCATATCTAGATCTAATATCTACCTACCTACCTATTTATCCATCCATCTATCCATCTATACACACAAACATACTTATTCCATTGATTGATTAAACATCTGTACCAGTTATCAACCATACTCCATTGAAAGGAATGTGTGTTTGTGTGTATTTGCACATGCATATGTGTGTATACGTGTGTGTGTGTATATATATATGTATATATGTATATAAACACACACATACACCTACATATGCATACACACACACACACACACACATATGTCTGTGTATGTGTGTGTGTGTATATATATATGTATATGTATATGTATATATGTGCTGTTCATCTTCCTTTGGGTATTATCCCACGTCATTGTAGTTCTGTTAAAGTTGTAGCAACGTTTC
>BHFT01043620.1:0-20808 GCA_004320025.1 Laticauda laticaudata | reverse complement strand
GTATGCGGCAGTGAATGCTTTGCATCTACTATATATCCACTATGCATCCGCTTTGCTTCCTATAGGCATCCGTGATGCATCCGCGTCATCTGCTACGCATCCGCTCCTTCGCTACGCATACGCTTCGCTATTCTCCCCAGAAGCCGCTGTGGATGTGTCATCCCCTTCCATCCGCTGTCATCCGCTAGGCTTCCTACGAACATCCACTTACCATCCTCACTACGTACGAACCCCGTCCGTTCCTTTTCCGTTCTTTTCCGTTCTGTTTTATGCAAATTTTCGCCACTTTTGAGAGCGGATAACAACGGATGGAGCCACCCCTGAAATTTTGCTTGTCCGCTGTGTCCTTTTTGCATACGTTTTGCATCCGTCGGCCAGTGTGACCTAGCCTTTAGCCATGTAAAGTTTGGACCCAATCGTGGTTGTAAGTCGAGGACTACCTGCATTTTTCCCTTTTTTTTCCATTATTGCCATTTTTCCTCAAATCCCACCTTGACACTGTCAAATTATGATCTCCCATTCAAAACATCTCATCATCCTTGTATCTTTGACTAATTCCTTGTGTGTCCAATCATACTTGGCCAATGAAGTATTCTATTCTATTCTATTCTATTCTATTCTATTCTTATTTCTATTTTATTCCATTCATTTTATATATTCTATTCTACTCTACTCTATTCCATTTCATTCCATCCCTCATTCCTCATTCCAATATTCCTGTTCTATTCTATTCTATTCTATTCCATTCCATTCTATCCATCTATTCTCTAATTCTATTCCATTCCATTCTATAAGTCTATTCTGTAATTCTATTCTATTCCATTCTTATTTCTATTCCTTTCCATTCTCTTAATTTTTCATCATAATCAAATGCATTTTTCCATTCATTTTTGTTCCATTCACTCCTTCTCCATGTCTAATGCACGAAGAGGCTTTAACTACCTATTTGGGAGTGAGGAAAACACTTTTTCTTAGCAGATATTCACCACTCACTATTCTCATTCATTCTTGCATATCTAAATCACTAAATTGCTTTTTCTGTTTTCTGTTATATCATTCCCGCCCATCTGTTCTAAAGATGTTTCCCTTGCATCCCATTCATTCAGACTGTGGAATGTATTTTTCCCCAAACTCATTCCTGGTTCTGCCATTATCAGCGTTCACTGGAGCATAATAACATGCAACTATCAGCAACTATGAATTTCTATTTTCATAGGCACCCATAATAACCTAGATGACACCAATTCATACTTTCAGTCAATTTATCTCTTTCATTCATAATTAAACCTTCTCTTCTCCATTTATATTCATCAACTGCTCTCTACCAGATCATGTAGGTCTGTTACAACTTTCCTCTTTCTCAACTTGGCAGACACATTGGTATATATTTTTCTTTGCTTCTTTCTTACTTTATAATTGGTTAATAGTGATAGCAATAGCACTTAGACTTATATTCTGCTCCATAGTGCCTTACAGCTCTCTCCAAGCAGTTTACAGAGTCAGCCTTTTGCCCCCAACAATCTGGGTCCTCATTTTACCCATCTTGGAAGGACAGAAGGCTGAGTCCATGTTCAGCCAGCGAGAATCGAACTGCCGCACTGCTGCAGTTAGCAGAAATAGTTGACAGTGCTGTATTCTAATCACTGCACCACACATCTCATATCCTTGACAAGTCATATCCTTTAGATTTATTCCAAAGTTGCAGCCTTCCATATACTCCAGATGTAATTCTCAACAAATTAGGAGACTCTATGAATTGAGTTCCACACCTCTGGAGAGCAACTACTGAACTAGGCAGGATTTGTCCAGTCCTGGGAACTGCCGCAAGGTCTCTTTTCTTGGACTGGGAACAACTCGCAGTGGCCATCTCACCACAGCCACCTCACCATGGAACAACTCACCACAGGACAATTTTGTACAGGATAACTCAATGTGATGTTTTCTCCCACTGTTTCTTCAACATTGTTTCCATTGACAAAAGTTGTCCTGTAGTGAATTGGCCATGGTGACATGCACTCGTGGGATTCAAAAAAATTTACTACTGGTTCTGTGGGCGTTGCTTGGTGGGCATGGCAGGGGAAGGATACTGTAAAATCTCCAGTCAGAGGTGGTATTTGCTGGTTCTCCAAACTACTCAAAATTTCCANAGGGGAAGGATACTGTAAAATCTCCAGTCAGAGGTGGTATTTGCTGGTTCTCCAAACTACTCAAAATTTCCACTGCCGGTTCTCCAGAACAGGTCAGAACCTGCTGAATATCACCTCTGGCGAGATGGCCATGACAAGTTGACTGCAGTGGGTTGCCCTAGATCCCCTTTTCTGGCCAGTAGGACTCCAATCCCTGGAGTTTCTGGTTCAAGTGCAGAAGACCATCTTGGACAGCCTCCAGCATCTCAAAAGATGAAGCTTATAATGGGAACTTTCTGAATGTTGGACTAAGGTAGAACATAGAGTAATAGAGTTGGAAGAGAATTTGGAGATCTCCTAGTCCATGGGTCAGCAACCTGTAGCTCTGGAGCCACATGCGGCTCTTTCAGCCCTCTGCTGTGGCTCCCTGTCAGCTGATCCCATCACTGGCTGGCCCCTCCCCATCACCTGGCCTGAGAAGGTAAGGGGGGTGGAGAATCACTCCATATTCCAGAGTAGGAGGTGACTGTGTGGGAGTGAGTGACATCAAATTGGCCATGCCCACCCAGTCACACTGGTTGTTAAATTATTGTCACACAGTGTTTTCTTTTCTGTGGGAAATGGGTCCAAATGGCTCTTTGAGTGTTTAAGGTTGCCGACCCCTGTCCTAGTCCAACCCCCCCTTGCTTGAGCAGATCTTATACCATTCCAAACAAGTAGATGTCCAGTCTGTCTTGCGATGATAAGACAGTAGATATGACAGTGTTTTTCCAATAGTACTAATTGTCTCAGAAGTCCTATTGTGTCTCCATTAGTACTCAGCGCCCTATGCCAAGGAAAGAACCACATAAGGGGAATGTGAAGAATAGACCTCATAAACAAGCTCTGTCCATTTCCTACATCCTGTTATAAATTGTAATCTGCGCTGTGAGTGTACTATATACATGTCGTTAATCTTTCCTACAACATCTCAGGCATTTGATCTGATTGCATTTAAATGCCTCTGAAAGTAATTACTGGATCCAGCCCAGCAGGTTTTTAAAGGAAAGAATCACAATGAAAGACCTGAGTAGATGGTTGCCTCCCTCACTTAGGAGTTGTAGATGAAAGTGAGAGGACCTCCTGGGGCCAAAGGTCACATTGGGTCAGCATCACCAAATGTGCTGCTGCATTTCCATTCTTCCAGATCTTCTCCTACCACACACATACATTCCAAGGTATTTTGCATAGCAAAATTTTAGGTCGGTGGGAAAATGTGGGACAGCTTATCAACCCATTATTTCACTCTTTGCCTCCTCTGAGAAGAAAATCAGCTCAAAAAGAGAGATGGAAAATCTGGGGTTCTTGAGCACCCTGGAAATAAAGGAGAAAGAATCACATACTGTAGAAAGATGACAGACAAATGATAAATAGACAGACAGACAGACAGACAGATAGATGATAGATAAATGACAGATGAGATAGAGAGATTATAGATAGATGGAAAGTAGCTAGGTAGGTAGCTAGGTGGGTGAACGGATGGAAGGATGGATGGATAGATAGATAGATAGATAGATAGATAGATAGATAGATAGATAGATAGATAGATAGATAGATGAGAGAGGGGGCGAGAAGAGAAAGAGAAAGAGAAAGGTAGGACACAGAGAGAGGGGAGGAAAGAGACAGAGAGATTTTCAGGGAACCAAAATGATTGTCCTTAAGAAAGGAACTTATTGGAACCTGATGCAACAGTACAAAAAAAATTACTTCTGGATATTTTATTAAGTTTTTGAAGCTGAATTTTCAGTTTACATCATTGCATTATACATTAAAAAAACACAAACACCATTCAAATGAACTAGAAAACCTCTTTTCACAATCTCATCAACACTCACTCCACTGGGTCTGACTGACATACAGTCTGATGAAAAGTGCCAAGGTTTTAATTCCATTATTATTATTCATAATGATTTGATTATAATTATAAGCACTTCCCCAAGAAAGAGCCCAGGATAGTGTATAAAAAAGAAATAAACTAGTCAATCAACAATAAAGCCAAGCATTCTAAAACAAATCAATAATACAATAGTGCCAGATTTTTAAGGATAATGGTAAACAAAACTTTGGAAAATTTAAAATGGTATAATCAAGAACAAAAAGAAAAAGGAAGAGAAACTAGGAAACTGCAGAACAATAACAGAGTATGGGAATATAGTTAAATGTATTTGCAACGATCCATTTCGTGATCGTGCTGTTGTACAATTCAAAATTATAATTGTAATTTTCAATATTCCTGTCCACAAAGATATCAGTCTAGACAGAGGCATTTGATTCAGAATAACTTAGTTAATTTAACATGCAGACAAGATGCAAGCAAAACACTCTTTCACTAAAACATTTGTTGCAATTTCCTTGCTGCTCGGTTAATTATTCAGCCAACATTCTCTTACATTTTTGTATATTGTTGATCTAAGGAAAGAGGATTATTTTTCTTCTTTGCTACAGTATCTGAAGACTAATCTTAAAAATTAATCTAATGTTTTGCACTTGGCCATTTTAAGTCCTGAAGAAAATGCACAATAAACTCGGAAACAACAATTAATAAATTAAATAATTTGGATCACCCCATCCTAGAACCAGGATGGCAAACCTATGGCATGCATGCCAGAGGTGGCACACAGAGCCCTTTCTGCGGGCACATGAGCCATCATCCCACTTCTACCACGCATGCATACAGGCTTCCCCGCAGGCCAGCTTGTCTTCAGGTCTTTACTGTGTATGCATGGGGGCAGGGCACATGTGGGGAACATCCATGTATGCATGTGCATCCCTACACATGCACCCTGCATGGGGATACACATGCATGCTTGGGGTGGGGCACATGAATGGGGGCAAGGCACATGTGTAGGGATGTGTGTGCATTGTATTTTGGGGGTTTGCATGGGCTTTGGGCATTCGGTGCCAAAAAGGTTAGCCATCACTGTCCCAGAATATGGAAAACTGAAACTTTCCCATTAAAATGGGGGGGAGGTTATTTTTGCTAGCACCTTATGGAGTTGGTGGGAAACCCATCAACTTTTCCTGGTTCAAGGGAGAGGCCAATCTGCAAATTACAGTTCATCCTTGACATATAACAGTTCATTTAGCAACTGTTTAAAGTTATAATGGCACCAAAAAAGGGACTTATGACCATTTTTCATGGTTACGACCACTGCAGCATTCCTATGGTCGTATGATCAAAACTCAGATGCTTGGCCACTGACTCATATTGTTCTGACCCAAACTCTTTTCCAATAAAACAAACATGAACCAGAGGGAACAGAAACCTTTTAATGAGTATTACGAATCCCCGGTTAAAAGGCTGCTGCAAACTAGAAACTTTGATAAGCACAAGCCTTGCCAAAACTGTGCGAGGCTGCCAGGAATAACAGATAAGATATATTTTACAACACAAGAGTCTTCAAATCCCAACTTAAGATACTGCAATGTCCACGAGGCTCGAGTTTCAAAATGTCTTTGCTTCCTGCAAAGAACGTCCTATTCATAGCTGGCTTTTATCTTCTTGAGGGAGGGGACATTACATTGAAGCCTTACTCCCGAATCATCCATGCTGTTGCAACTACTCTTTCCTATGAGCAATCCTGCATGCAGGCGCACTTGGCACAGGCTCCTTGGGAACCTCCTCATCGCTGCTGCCACCCCCCACAATCTCTGAAGGTAGCAGTCCACTCCCTAATGGTCCTGGCCCCTCATCTGAGTCCTTGCTCTCCTCAGCCATCCGCACCTGCTGCCGGTTAACCACAACACATATTTGTGATGGTTGCAGTATCATACGATCCCCTTTTGCAACCCCCTGACAAGTAAAGTTAATGGGGGAAGCCATATTCTCTTAAAAACCGTGTCACTGAACATTAACAACAGCAGTTGTTTCACTTCACAGCTCTGCCACACAAGGTCATAACCTGGGACTAAATTCACTTAACAAATGACTCGATTAGGAAGAGGAATTTGGGGCTCAATTGTACTTGTAAGTCGAGGACTGCCGGCATTTCGTATAACTGAGGAGAATGCCTTTCACCAAAAATGGAGCTAGGAAGATCTTCCCACAGAGCTCCAAAAACTCCAAACTCAGGGCATAACCTCTGCCAGCATTGAAAATGAGAAAGGTCCGAGAGATTGTTAAAGGTTTTTTTTTTTTTTTGATCCAGCAGACAAGAATGATTTTTGTAGAGTTTTCTTCCCTTTCTCAAGAAACGGTCAGCTTCCATCTTCCTCGAAACAGGGACTGACTCGGGAGAAAGGGAACAAGGCAGCTTTAATAAAAGAGAGGGAGGGGGGATGAAAGGAAGGAGGAGAAAGGTGTCTCGGTTGTCTCAGCAGCTGATCAACAAAGGAGCAGTCGGGAGCTGTAACCTCTCGAAGCTGCAGCCTGGAACATGACACACGTCAGGCTATGATAAATGGTGCGGTACGCGTGCAATTTCAAGCGCAATGCCCTTGAGATGTGCGGGACCCCAATCGCAAATGTTATTGTTAAATTAAACCTTAAAGGAAGAATTGGAAAGAGGAGGCTTGGCATAGATATATAAATAAATGGATAGAGGTGGGAGGGAGGAGAGAGAGACAGAGACAGAGAGACGGAGAAGAGGCCAAGAAGGAAGAGAGAATATAAAATATAAGGGAGGGGGGAGAATAAATGTTTTTCGAAGGTTTCTCTTCCACTCACTAATTAAATTGAAAATGTTTGGAACACCTGAAGAACTTGCCTCGAGGTTTTATTTACTGGCATGCAGATATATTCTGAAATTGATAAATAGATGATCATAGGTAGATAGGTACAGTAGGTACGTAGGCAGGCAGGAAGATGGATGGATGGGTGAAAGATAGATAGATAGATAGATAGATAGATAGATAGATAGATAGATAGATAGATAGATATGATATAAAAAGATAGGTAGACAGATAGACATGGGGGAGAGAGGGGATGGATGGATAGATAGATAGATAGATAGGATGGATGGACAGACAGATATAATAAATAGATGATGATAGATTATGTAGATAGATAGATAATAGATAGATAAAACAATGAAAGAGAACTAAATGTTATTAGGGTTGAAACTAAGGAACTGTTAAAAGAAGAATAGGGCAGAAAGAAAATAGGATGCAAGATTCAAAAGAAAATAAGTTATTAGAAGAAAAGAGAAAAGGGAGAGCTGCCACTTTTCACTCATTGCTAACCTTGGCTAATATAGTTCTGGTATGTGGCCACCACTAGCATACAGACAGTAAAGGAAGGAGTCTACACACACACCTGAACGTAAAGCTGGAACGATTCTTCAAAACATCTGCATCTTCTTATTACCATGAGTGGCTACTTAGAAACAAAACTGGGGAAAACAAAATGGAAAAAGGTTGTCTGTCATTCTCTGTTTCAACCACAGAGTCCAGGAGCAGAATGCTGATCTAATGATGCTAAACTGCCCTTATTCCCATAATACATTATCTTCTTTTTCTTTCCTAAAAGTGGAAGGGAAATGAAATTTTAGTTTTTTTCTCCCCAAGATATGCAATTGTGTTGAGATAACCAAGCAGAAAAGGCCATTCTATGTAAAGCTACAAGGAACAGAAAAAAGAAGGAAATTGTGTAAGAATTAGATTAGAAATACATTTATTCCTGTTTAGGCAGAGTTTAGAACCAATTTCTGATTCATTTCTGACATTAAAAGGGAGAGCAAGAGAGAAATCCTGCAGATTTCTGAACAATAATATAAATGAGATGGGGGAAGACAGAGAGAGGGAGGGAGGGAGGGAGGGAGTGGGAGATAGAGATAGTTTTAGAAAAAGGCTGCAAATGGTAACGGCTCAGAACTTAACTCTAAATCTTCTTATGGAAAGTGGCAAGACATTTCATTAGCTTGGTGCTTCGTACTCAAAGCTTAGCATGATAACTTAATGCAATAATCTTTTGGTTACAAGGAGAGAGGGTGGTGTGTTGCTGTCATTGTTGTTGTTGCCTTTGATCTACAAGAAAGATGTTAACATTGAATTAGAATTATTGAGTTAGTTACTGCACAAGTGTCTGCAGCACTGTGTAGGGTAGCAAATGTGTCAAGATCCAAAACAGTCTGCAAATCAACCCTTCTGCCCCAGAGACAGGTTATTTATTTTCACTGCCTTTCTATCACTATTCTTAAAGAAAGCAATGTTATAATTATTATACTGGTGTAGGCTTTCAATAATTACTTCTACAGCATTAGCGACAACACATAAACAGAGAGAAATGCAAGGAGATATACAATTTCTCGACCTCTTTCTGTTGAGGTACCATGTCACTAAAATTTGCTGAATTTTAAAACATGAGCAATTCTTCAGGGGTGTGTTAAACTCCTGGCTTACAATACTACCTCATAATGCTGTGGCATTGAAAAGAAATTTTCAGCAAAGAAGAGAGGGTCAACCTATTTTCCAAAGTTCCAGAAGGCAGGACAAGAAACAATGGATGGAAACTATCAAAGACAGAAGCAACCTATACATAAGGATAAACTTCCTAACAGTGAGAACAAATAAACAGTGGAATGGCTTGCCTTCAGAAGTTGTGAGTGCTCCAACATCGGAAGCTTTTAAAGAAGGGACTGGACAGCCACTTGTCTGAAATAGTATAGAGAAGGGGTGTCAAACTCAAGGCCTGGGGGTCATATCCAACCCAGAGGGTGCTTAGATCTGGAAACAGCAAAGGACCGGCCCATAGTGCCTCTGCCAGTGAAAACGGAACTTGGGAGAGTAAGGTGCAACCCTCCTGAGCTCTGTTTTTGCTGGCAGGGGGATTATTTTATTTATTCATTCTGCCAAGCGATTATTAGATAACAGGTATAAGTATAAACATGGTTATGAACACATGAAATGGATACGAATAAGAAAAAAAGAAACAACAGGACAGGGACGGTAGGCACGTTGGTTTCCTCTGCATGGTTGCAGGAGGCCATCGCAGCCAAAAACGGAGCTTAGGAGCCCATTTTCACTGGCAGTGTGTTCGGCCCACTACTGGCACCTCCGCCACGAGTGATATTCAGCTGGCCATGCCCACTCTAGCCAAATCCCACCAAGGTCAAATACAACCCTGATGCTGCCTTCAATGAAATTGAGTTTGACACCCCTAGCAGTGGTGGGTTTCCAAAATTTTTCCTACTGGTTCTGAAAGAGCGTGCTTCACACTGAGGTACTTCCAGGTTGAAAGCATCAGCTGATGGCATCACCATTGCCCAGTTGGGGACTCCTTTCATGTCCCTGGATGGAGTGAAGGGCGGGAGCTTATGTCCCATTCGGGTCTCAAACGTAGGAGGGCTGACTTTCAACCCAGGATCTTATCCACATGAGCCACCAGCCTCCTTCCACTCTGTTATTCTCTTAAGTAGCCCTTGCAGCAACCAATTGGATCCCTTGGCTTGATAATCTTGTGATTAGTGAAATAGTGAACACCCAGATTAACAGGCAGTTATGTAGATGACCCTACACCAAAGGTGCCAAGTTTTGATCTTCCTCACCAGCATTGGTCAATTCTGAACAGGATCCATACCCAACATGGTGTCTACCAATACTCCTTGTTTAAGTGGGATCCTATTTCTACCCCTCAGTGTGACTGTGGTGCTCTTCAACAAAATATCCACTCCATTGTGTCTGAATGTCTATCAAGAGCTTAAAAGATAAAGCTTCCCCTCGCACATACATACTAGTCGTTTCTGGCTCTAGGGGGCAATGCTCATCTCTGTTACAAAGTCGAAGAGCCAGCGCTGTCCAAAAAAGTCTCCGTGGTCCTGTGGCCGGCATGACTAAATGCTGGCGGTGCACGGAACGCTGTTCCCTTCCCACCAAAGTGGTCCCTATTTTTCTACTTGCGCTTTTTTACATGCTTTCGAACTGCTAGGATGGCAGAAGCTGGGAAAAGGAATTGAAGCTCACTTCATTATGTGGCATTAGGTTTCGAGCTGCTGAACTACTGGCCTTTCTGATTGACAAGCTTAGCATCTGAGCCACTGAGCCACCATGTCAAGAGCTTACACCAACCCAATATCTGATTTTTTTCAACAGAGACCACCCTGTCTTGGATGGCTGGGTAGACTGGCCAGTCTACCATTTGAACCAGTATAAGTCCATGTATTTGCCATACGCTAAATAAATAAGTGAAATAGGGTCACTGAAAGCATCATTGAAGTGAGTAGACCTTATTTTAATGTTGCAGAAACCCTCCCAACCTGCCACTTAAATAAATGGGAGGGTGTATGGATTGCCATATTGAAACAGTGAGGACATTCAATTCTATTTTCAGCAGCCCCATAGATCCGAAGATAGATAGCACCTCCTGGGCCACATTCCTTTTGTTTTTTGTTTTTTATTCAGTTCCATAATATATTGGCCTCGAGAAAATAAAGGGAGAGGAAACTCCCTTTTGCCTCCTCCTAGTCTGGGAACCTCTATTGTCTTTTCCTCCATAATAAATGATAATAATTAAAGGCAAATACACAATAATTAGTCACACTAGGGTTACCCATCTGGCATACCTGTATCACATCGTTGTGTCTTTGAAACAGATGACAAGCACCATATTGCAAAATTTCCTGCTAATGGATGTGGATGGAGAGCAGCAAAGTAATGTGGGATCACAGTGTATATCCATATATATTGCATTTATACATCTCCACTCCCCCTACCACAAAAAAGAAAGAAAGAAAGAGGGAATTGGAGCATTACCCCCATTTTGAAATCTACATACCTATCTATCTATCTATCTATCTATCTATCTATCTATCTATCTATCTATCTATCTATCTATCTATTTACCACCTGCGGAGGATAATCAGGTTTTTCAGCAACAGATGTGTTTCTAATCAATCATTACGGAACAATGAACAAGTACAGGGTGCAGCTGACCTTGCAGTTACTGTGCCTATTGTTCTTGGAGGAACCTACTTAGCATTCATACCTACAGGTATCCCTCGACTTATGACCACAATTTAGCCCAAATTTTCTATTACCAAGTGGAACATTTGCTAAGCGAGCTTTGCCCCATTCTTCGATCTTTTTTTCATCACAGCAGTTAAGTGAATCACTTCAGTTCTTAAGGGTTTAGTGTTTGGTCTGGTTTCTCCATTGACTTTGCTCATCACAAAAGAGACCCATCTGTTCCCAGGATGCCACAATATGAGTCAGTTGCTAAGCATCTAAATTTTGATCACGTGACCATGGGGATTGCCGCAATGGTTATAAGCATAAAAATGGTTATAAGTCACTTTTTTTCAGTGATGTTCTAACTTTGAATGGTCACAGTTGTAAGTCAAGGACTACCTGATTGGTGTCCAGCAGAAGTCATCTTGCATTTGATGTCCTTTGCATCTCTTGACCTCACTCCTACTCTATGGATGCCCATATTTGCACAGGGATCTTTCAAGTAATTTGCTTTTCTTCGGGATTCTGATTTAGATTCCCATCTGGAAAATGGGGTCGATCCTGTCTGACTTTTTTAAAAAAAATCTCTTGCATCCATTGAATTGGGGTGGAGTCAGCGCGACTAAATGGAGTTCAGCTTTTACTTGCCAGATGCCCTTTCTGACGGGGTTTGNGGGTTTGCAGCAAATATATTCTCTTTGTGCCCAGAGAGAAAAATATCTGCCTCTACCTGGATCAAACCCATAGCCTTCTGATTGTAAGGTGAGAGCTCCACATTTAGGCCGCCATACTGCTTGGGCTGATCCTGTCTATTAGGTAAAGGTTCTATTAGGTAAAGCACATACATGCTAGTTGTTTCTGGCTCTAGGGGGTGGTGCTCATCTCTGTTACAAAGCTGAAGAGTCAGTGCTGTCTGAAGACATTCCATGGTCATATAGCTGGCATGACTAAATGTTGAAGGCGTACAGAATGCTGCTACCTTCCCACCCAAGTGGTCCCTATTTTTCTACTTGCATTTTTTCAAACTGCTAGGTTGGCAGTAGCTGGGACAAGTAACAGGAGCTCACTCCGTTACATGTACTAGGGATTTGAAGTGCCGAACTGGATCCTATCTATAGTTCAACACAATTGGAAAGTCATATTGTTCTGCCAAACCTCCAGACCTGATGAGTATCATCTCTCACAATCACCCAACCATGTGATTTTTCTTTGGATCGGTGACTCAGATTGTTAGGTCAATATTTTTGAACCCGGGTGAGGGGAGAGAGGTCCTCAATGACATTGCTTGGTAGGATTTGGATAAGTTCAAATCTAGCATCTGACACAAATTCAAGAGTTTGTGTTGCTAAGGGCCAAAGTCTAAGCGATGACCATATCCATCTTTAATCCCAGAAACCAGGTGGATGGGCCATTGAATGGGACTACCCCATTAATAACAAGATAGGGTCCAAATCATCAGCTAAATTACAAATTACAGGAAAGATTACACAGCACAGAGAGGAACTTGACAGGAACTTGTCCAGAGGGCTACAAAGAAGCAATGGGGAAACTGTTGTTGCTGTTTCCCATCATATGTTGTCCAAGATATTATCTCCCTCCACTTAATGGTAGGGCTGGCCTTGACAATATGTCAGGTGCTGCTGCCAGATCAGGGGTAGATACATTCACAGCCGCAATGTGACAGCATTCATTTTTTTGATACCTTTTCAACTGAATCTGTCAAAAGCATATAGTTGTCTCTTTCAGTTTGCGAGGGAGAGGATGATGCCTCTCATTCTCATATATACTACATTCACCATCGCAATCCATTTATCCAGCAAAAAATTATTGACAAGCAGTTTTGACCTTCGGTGCTACTATAAGCGAGAATCTTGGATTGGTGCATCGAGAATCTTGGGGTTCTAGATGGGAATTAGTGGGATACAGAATGGAATAGGGGCTGCCACCAGTAAGAGAGGATCAACCTATTATCCAAAGCACCAGAAGGCAAGACAAGAAACAATGGATGGAAACTAATCAAGGAGAGAAGCAACCCTAGTTTCCGAACAGTGAGAGCAATTAACCAGTGGAACGGCTTGCCTTCAGAAGTTGTGGGTGCTCTGGACTTCCGGCTTGAGCTTCTTCGGCGATAGACTGAAACCTCATCTCTGCTAGGCTTTGATCCGTGCTCACCACTGGAGCACCCCGAGCCAGCTGGTCTCAGGGCTAAACCACCCTGTAGAGGTGGTGAAGAGAGGGGAGACTGCCAGCAGGGTTGAGGAAAGCCGCATCTCTCCTCCTCAGCTGGCCATTGCTCCCTTTCCTGAAGGCGGTTGCAGTGGTGGTCAGAAATGGCCACCACAAAGAAGTCGACCAGAAAAGAATGTTCAGGAGGAAGATAAGAAGAGAAAGTTTTGGCTGATCAGGTCAAACAGCAAAAGCAACAAATAAAGTACCCTGGAATTGAAACTTTTAAAAAACAATAACATTGTTCCCTAAGAAGATTTTTAAGCTGAGAAGGAGAGAGAAAAGGGAAAAGATTTGGTTTTCTCCTTTTCCTATACTGACAGCTAAGAGACTTAAGCAAGAAATTGGAAAAATCCCTTTTACACAATAAGGCAATTTAATGGTGAAAATAAAAAGTCAAAGGGATAGTAAAGATTTCTAGATAATTAAAAGCTTTGAAAACAAGAAAGGAGAGAAAAAGAATAAAAGGGCAGAATCTGGAAGGAGGAGACTGCCTGGAAATTAAAAAGAACTTACAGCAAAATCTCAACAAGACTTCGAAAAGATACATTCGAACTGAAATATTTGCAACAAAAAACCCCAGGAAGAGAAAGTCAAAAAGAAATAAGAAGATATAACTCGGGACTCTCTGGATTACTTGATGATTTCTGGATTCTTGGTATATTGTTTTGAATGACTAAAATCAATCGGGTGGTTGTTGAAAACTGTTCAAAATGGCTCCACTTTTAGAAGAACTGAAAATGGGAACTTAAAAAAGTACAAAGATGCACAAGAAGGAGGAGGTTCTTTTGGCTTCATTTGGTTCTTTAGAAATGGAGATTTGGAATTATGAGTAACAAACAAGAAATGCCTGCAGAACAAGAAAGATTGCAACAAAGAAGAAGCCATCTTTAATGAACAAGTAATCTTAAGATGGGGGGAAAAAAGGAAAGGGGGGGGAAAGAGAATGGAAAGTTTAAGATTGGGAAAAACAACTTACAAAAAAAGAGTTGAAAACAACTACAAAAAAGAGTGAAAAATAAGTATAAAATCAGAAAGCAACAGAAGAGAGGAAATGCAGAAGAGAGAATTAGAAGTAGAGAAACAAGGGGGTAAAAAGAGGAGGGAGAAGATGAGAGGGATAAAAAGAAAGGAAAAGAAGTTATAAAGGACAGAAAACAAAATATAGAGAAAACAGGGCCTATTTAGAGATAATGGTGAAAACTTAATGGAAAAAGGGGATTCTGCAAAGGGATATGAGATAGTATGGTTATATTAGAAATAATTTAGAAAATATGAAAACAATGTATGATTAAAATGTCTGATTAAAATAGCTATCGTAATTCATTGGAATGCCTTGGTCAATAAATTAAATGTTAACAAAAGGTATATTTAATAATTTATAAAACATATGTTAGAGAAATAAGGGAAAAATTAATTATGGAGATTATATGTGTTTTTAAGGAAGTATGATATTTAATTGAAAAGAAGTGTTAAAGATGTTAAGATTTTAATGATTATTAATGATTAGAACTGAACTGGAATGGAATGAGGATTTATAATTACATATTATTTACAATCTTTCTTTTTTAAAGATATTACTGTGTATTATAAGAATGTACCAAGCAGAATTCGATTGGAAGTTTTTTTATTATGTATTATACTGAAGGTCATTGTCAGGCGGTGCTCCATTCAAAATCCAAGAAAGAATACTTAGACTCTTTAAGTTAGAGAAAAGTTATCTTTTTACTGAAAAGTAAGTGGTAGCAACCAGAGAATTCTGAATCTGAGAAATTAGGCGCGCAATTCACATATAGAAAGTGATGGAAATGTCCCACCCCCAATAGTTCAGATGAAACTTCCAATTAGAAATTGTGAAATATGATCATGTGGGCATCTTCAAGTGGATGATGAGGCCTCTGTCCGTTGACCTGGGCATACTTTTATAACGGGTTGCCAGTTGCGCAGAGAAAAGAAAGCTAAGCGAGAAATAGAAACCTAAAATCTATTGTATGGCTCCCCCCCCCTTATTTACACAACAGAAAAATGTAACACCTCTAGCTCACTTCCCAGACCTATCCCTTCCTCCCTCCCCCCCCCCATTTCTTATGACAGCCGAAGATGCAAAGCAATACTAGAAGATCTTGAAGGCTACATTCGGCCCTCCTAGAAAAGGAAAACCATCAGTCCTAAAGAGAGAGAGGAGAAAATATAAAGCACAATTACTAACATTAAACAAATTACAAAAGAATACACCTCCTAGGGCTTATTCAGATACTTGGAACGAAACTGCTCTTGATCAACTTATGGGCTTTAACATCGTTTCGTTAACCCATTTCGGCTTGTGAAGAAGGGAAATGTTTCCAGGCTACGAGATACTTGGAGCCACCCCTCCATTTTGCGAGAGTCCAGAATTTCTTTAACTTCAAAATGTTGTTCACCTTCAATCAGTATTGGTATGGGAGCGTCAGACTGGATGGGTCTTAAATCAGAACTATGTTAGGTTTTAAAACAAACTGACATGGAAAACCGGGTGAATTCATCGAAGAGTTTTCGGTAAGTTCAGCTGGACTGTTACAGGATTTTAATCCGTTCAATCGTGAAAGGACCAACATATTTAGGACCAAGCTTCTTTGACTTTTGAGTGTTTGCAGGTATCTGGTGGACAGGAAAACTTTGTCTCCCCACTTCTGTGGAGAATCTCTTTTCTTGTCCGCCAAACCTTCTTATGAGCTTGATGGGTCTCATCTAATGCTTTGCGTGTCACTGGCCAGTTTAAGTTGGGGTTTGAGTTATCCATTCATCCAACGAATGGAAGTTAGGCCTTTCACGAGGAAGTTCAGGTATGGGTACAAAATCTTGTCCCGAAGCTACTTTAAATGGAGTAAATCCAGTACTTACTTATGTACAGAGTTGTTATATGCCACTGTCGGCAAATGGTTAGTAAGTTGGACCAGTTATTTGTTGATAATTTATTGTTAACATCTAAGATACTGTTCTAACCCTTCTCACAGGGCCCATGGTTTGAGGGGTGGTGGGTGGAGCTTAAGCCCTGGGCAGAGAGCCTATCAACTTCAGAACTCTTCTCCAAAAAAAGTTTTGAGGTTAAATTGGACCCCTCCTGTCAGTAGATTTATGCGATTCCGGTACACCATGTAACCTATAGATATGTGAAATAAACGTTTAGCCAGCGTCTTAGCAAGATGGAATCTAGTGGACAAGTATGCACATGTACTTGTTTGGAAAAAAATCGGTTACCTACCCAGATAACCGTGTTTTCCACTGCTTTCGGGTAATTCTACTATAAAGTCCATAGAGATTTCCTTCCAGGGGCTGTTGTTTCTAGCTACATTTTGTAAACACCGTACTGGCTTATCAGGAGGGTCTCTTTTAGCAATGCATCTCTGGTACACATCTTCATTTAAACCATCTTTAAATGCTTCTATCAGGGGCTTTCCTGGGACCAGCCTGGATATGATCAGTTAACTGTCTAAATTCTTGGGTGTAGTCCAGCCACTGACCTCCGTCCCTGATTTTATGGTCTTCATTCTTAATATGGGCCTTGTGCTCTGCCAATGGGTCCTCAAACCTAGCCCGCAGCACAGTCGATGAACATTTAATAATCATCAACTGGGGAGACATATCATTATGCAGGGTCAACATCCACTCTGCAGCTGTTCCCTCCAGAGCCCTGGTAACACGATCTCACTTTGCTGCTGTCTGAGGAAAATCCTCCCCATATTCTTCCATATAGCCTCCAAAACTTGGGTCTAGGAAAAATCCAAGGTTTTGGGATGTTCCCCCATATTTTACTTCTAATGCTTCTTCTAGCTGGCGCTGACTCCCCCTTCCCTTCATACCTTGTGCAAGTTTGGGGTTGTTCCAAAGGCTTCATTCAGGAGTCTCCTGACTTTATCCAGTAAAAGTTCCCTCTTTTCCCTCTCTTGTCATGGCTCCTCTTTTCCACGCCAGCAGGTAGTTGTGATTCCCGGGGGGGGGTCCTTCTCTGGATCTTTTAGCCAACCCCCACCGACCATCTGGGCTTCACAGCTGGATCCTCTTCCAGATTGAGTTCTGCTAATGATTGGCTTTCCTGTACCAGCAAGGAATCTTGCCCTCCAATGGGCTCCCAGATCTTCCTGATCACTAGTTGAAGATGACATGATGTTCAGACCCTTCAGAAGAAAAATTGGGTGTTTTCTCTGGGTGGGCTGGTAGAGGGGAGATTCAGAATAATGGTCAGGCAGTGCTCCATTCAAAATCCAAGAAAGAAATACTTAGACTCTTTACACAACAGAAGAATGTAACACCTGCCAGCTCACTTCCCAGACTTATTCCTTCCTCCCCTCCCCCCGTTTCTTATGACAGCCGAAAGATGCAAAGCAATAGTAGAAGATCTTGAAGGCTGACAGTCATAACCTTAAGGTATATATTGAAGCTTTTAAATGAGAATTGAATGGATGTAATTAAAGAATATAAAGGTGTCATACTCTCCAATTAGTAACTACAGGAGGAAAATTTTAGTTAATGGAAAAGATAATATGATATGAAATTGAAACAGAACAGACAAAAGTAGAAATATAATGATTTGAATTGAGATGAGATAATCAAAATAAAATTGGGAAAATTAAAAGAGGGGAAAAATTATATAGAAAATGTAAAATAGTATAAGATATGGAACAGAATACAAAAAGGAGCATGAAATTGAGTTTTCTGTTTTCTTTATACTTCTGTATAAAGAAGTTCAACCCGGGACCATGCTATTTTCAAAAAAGATGTTTTACTTGTTTTGTGTGTGAAAACCCAAAAAAAACCTTTATTTTTTTAAAAAAAGAAATTGTGGGTGCTCCATCACTGGAGTCTTTTAGGAAGAGACTCAACAGCCAAACATCTAAAATAGTATAGGATTTCCTGCCTGAGCAGAGATTGGATTAGAAGACCTCTAAGGTCAGTTCCAACTCTCTGTTATTCTGTTATTCCCATTTTGGAGATACAATCCTATTATTCCAATAACTCTTCCTGTTGGGACTAATGTTCTACTGTTAATGCTCAATGTTCAAGATAGCAAGACATTAAGCTTTTGCTCTTTTGCCATTGTTGGTTTCTCTCTTTTCGGACATATATCCTTCTTATAATTACCCCTGTTAAAAGGCAGTGCACTCATGTTCCTACTGAGTGTTGCAGAAGAAAATTATTGTGTGAATATCAATCTCCTCACCTATACCAGGAGAAAAATGTACCTTCAGGAGGTGCTTTATTTCAGAGGTGCTTTGAAGCAAGCATTAAACAAAGCAAAATTAGAAATCAGACTCGCTACTTCTAAATATTGAGTCACTGTGACATATATCTTGATTTTATCTGTAGCAAGTAAAGCAAAGCAAAGCCATATTCAAAGATTTCTTCTGGAAAATTTCTGGGGAGAAGAAAAAAAGGACTTTTTCTTCCGTTTTTTAAAAAGTTGTTCTCTGAATCAGTTTTATTCAGTTCTGGTAGTATCTTCCAGAAATGTTGACATTTCCGGCTGCCATACTTTGTAGCCAAAAGTCTATGCTGGTTGGGGATAAGGCTAGTGTCAGGATTCCAACCTATGCCCTAATTAAATCATGAGTCTCAAGCCAAGCTTCAAAAGAAATCCAGTTATTTATTAGGAGCTTCATGTTGGCATGGACCAAGTGGAACCAACTCTGACCTCAGTTAATTTGCGTTTTGCCTCTGATTCTGTTCCCTCTCCCCCCCAAGAGGTGTCATCACTCACATTCCCCAACGAAGTAATTTCATGGGTTGTAGAAGTCACTCCCTCCATCCACTGTAGGATTCCATAGAGATGACCTTGACATGTCAGCTGGAATGTTCTTTGTTTTGACTGAGATGCAAGATCCTTGATGCAGCTGCAGAATTTGATTCCCTCATGGCAGTGGTGGCCAGCCTTTTTGGGCTCCCATGCCAAAAATTGCACACACACTTGCATACCAGCACCCAGAAGGCAATGTGTGTGGGGTCCCTCTACAGCCTACCTGCATGCTCAATCCTCCCACATGTGCCACACATCTTTGCACATGCATATGCATCTCCTGCACACCCCACGCCCTGCACATGCATGCCAGATACCCAACAATCAGCTGGTAGGCGGGCGACACACACGCATGTGCAGTGAGGCTGTTCTGGGCGACCTCTAGCATGCTGGCAGAAGTGTGTTTGTGTGCCACTTTTGGCATGGGTGCCATAGGTTTGCCATCAGGACCCTATGGCAACTTGAGAGCAGGTCAGGGATGCTTCATGAGTTGACAGCTAGTTGATATCCAATACATTTGGAGAGCCCCTTTTAAAAATGGGGTGGCTGCTCTAACTTATAACCAATCACATGAAATATTTCCATTTTTCTTTAGGTATATAGTATTAGGAAAGGGAGAAGGGGAGAAAAACCGCACAACAGCCTGTTGTTTTGGCTCCTGATTGGATTGTGTCTCAAATCATTCACTAAAGATGGACTCATCCTGTACTTTAAGTCTCAAAAGGATGAGGGATATGCCTAATTAACTACACCTATTGAAGAGGCAGGACCATCATCTCAACTCCTCTCCAAGAATATGTGAACCGCTTTAAAACTCTAGGAAAGAAAAATTAAAGGTATCCCTTAGTGATGAATGCTAAGAAGAATGGCTCTCAGCCCGGGATTTAAGTCAGTTGATCTGAACAAAAATTTGCTCAAAGAGACTTGACAAAACAGAAATTGGGACTGAAACACCAGAAGGGGGTAAGAAGCCGGGGTTACAACATGATTATGTTAATCTCTGGTTTTAATAATCATATTAAACATGATATTGTTTATCATGTAACATCATATTGACATGGTATACATGTCGAAAGCTAAGCTAACACCCAAGAATAAGTGTCTATGGAGATTCTCAGTCATCCAGGTCATGGTTGTCCCAAAGGTGCTTTTTTCAAGAGGCAACTGGACTTTGTGGTTTTTCTTTGAAGACATTTCACTTCTCATCCNGGGGGGGGGGGAGGAATGGAAGGATTTATACTCCTTGCAGATAGCTGGACATTTGCATCCTTTTAGGGGGTTGTTGAGGCCGTTTGGAGGTATGTCTGGTCCTCAGGGTCACCTGAATGACTGAGAATCTCCATAGACATCCAAACAAGGTTCGGCTTGAAGAGTGAATTGACAAAAAGGAAAAAAAATGAAGAATTTCTATGCCTGCTGCATCTCAGTTTCCAAAAGCTGGTTTATAGCTATATACAGAGGCTCACAATTTCCACAATGACATTTCTCTTTCTGTTACAAAAATTAATGTAGGAATCTAGACAAGGGAATTGTTCTATTCCATTTTTTATTATAGGCCTGAACTTCTATGCACAAGCACAGACAATTTAGGGGAATCACTGGAGGTTTTTAAGAAGAGACTAGACTTACCTGAAATACTATAGGTTCTCCTGCTTGAGCAGGGGGCTGGACAACAAGACCTCAAATGTCACGTCCAACTTATTCTATTCTATTCTGTTCTGTTTTGGGCTCTTTTATTCCATTCAATTCCATTCTTTCATTATT
>BHFT01043618.1:0-19503 GCA_004320025.1 Laticauda laticaudata | reverse complement strand
GATCCTCGACGGATAGAGCGTATGAAACACGTATGCAATGAGTACACAACGGATGCGTAGCGTTTTCCAACGGAGGGCAAGCTTTTTTTAACATTTTACATCCTCTTTGCATCTGTAAGTGCAGTGGGATAGGATCTTAAAATTGCAAGTAGAAAAATAGGGATCACTTGATTGGAAGGTAACAGCATTCCGTGCACCTTCAGCATTTAGTCATGCTGGCCACATGACCACGGAGACATCTTTGGACAGTGCTGGCTCTTCGGCTTAGTAACGGAGATGAACACTGCCAGAAATGATTAGCACGTTTGCACAAGGGGAACCTTTACCTTTACCTTAAGGATGAAAACTTGGCAAACAGTTATTTTTTTTTCTACTTTACAAAAACAGATGTGGAAAATTGATATTCCATGGTAAAGAACGTTTTACTAAAAATGTAAATCTTCAAAATTTATAAAATAATTATACAATAATTTCTTAGTTGGATTTGATAATTATCAATTATGATAATAATAGTCCTAAATATTCACCTGGGTGGCACAATTAATTTTTCCAAACAGAATTTCCCTGAATTGCTTCAGAAAAACCTATGTACATAAAGTTGCATATGATTAGGAACCTCATATAATCAAAGATTCTAATGACTCTGAAATAGGTACAGCTGATGTATCTTTCCTAATAATGACTCTTATTATCAACATATGTACACATATAATTTCAGGGGCAAGTGAATTTTTATAGTAGCTAAAGCTGAACTGGTACTAGGTGACAGGAAGACATACATGAAAAAGTAATCAAGCAAAGAAAAATTACATTTCTTTATATCCTAGTAGAAAACTACTCTGGATTGAGTATATTTGTATAAAAATCCAAACATTACAAAATTCCCATTAAATCCATATTGTATACAACTCTCAATTTATTCTGTTTGAATAATTCACAATTGAATTTATTATTACATTTTGCATAGAGGGAGAGAGGAAACAAGCAAAACAAAAAGAAAACCCTAACAAGCATTTCCTTCACAGCACAATACAATTTTACATGCTGCAAAATTATTGGTGGCTGTGGTTCTCATGACTGATATCTTACAAGATGTTTGTAGCATTCCAGGGCTGTATGTGGTTTCCCCAAAACACTCAGATTACTAATTAAAAAGAATAATTAGGTTAACTCAATTAATTAATATGAAATGTAAGTGAAATTTCTTACTTGTGACTAGTTCAAAGTTGACTCAGGCTTCCATTCTTCCAAGGTGGGTAAAATGAGGACCCTGATTGTTGGGGGCCACATGCTGACTCTGTAAACCATCTACGGAGGGCTGTAAAGTATTATGAAGCGGTATATAAGTCTAAATGCTATTGCTATCCACTTGTTGGAATGGTACTCCAAGTACTTCTTGTAAAATTCAAGAACAGCCTTTGGCCCAGAAATGATCCCCAACATCAACCCCAAACAGAATTTGACCTTTTAATGCTGAAATTGCAACTTATTAATATTAAGAAATTATTTATATGCTGCTAGTTATGTATTTAAGAGAACACTTGTGATCATTTCTATAGTTTTAATGATACTGGAGCAAATAAGAAGTATACTGCTTTAAAGTGAGCTGTGATTTGAATTAATCTTTTAGTTACTGCTATATATGCTTTTAAAATGAATAAATAAGATATGGATCTAGGAAAAGGTCAAAGAAATGATGATCAAGCAAGAGAATTTTGGTTCCTTGAGATTCAGTGATGATCAGTATGACTTTATATGTTTTCTTTTATCAGTTTAAGAATTCTTCCTTTTAATTTAAATCTGAATTATAATAGACTTATCATTTCAACTATATTTAGAGCAATATAGAACACTATATTCCCACAAACAGTGATGACAACCAATTTAAAAAGAAACAAATGCATAAAGAATAAAATACAGTTAATGTTGTAGTTGTTCCATTTTCTCCAGTACTGGAGGAAAACTAAGAATGGCAGCATCTAAGTTTGGCTTCATCCCAAAACCCAATGCAAGATCAGACCAGGCTAGTAATTCAAATGGGGAACCACCACAAACCCAAAGGCTTCAAGCTAGATAGTTGAAAAAAAAATCCCAGAATAGGGCAAAAATAAGCTATTTCTGTTGTTACCAAAATAGCTACATGGAGATGGAATGATATGGCACAGCACCTATCCTTCTTGTCATGTTTATTATGCCTTCAAGAAGAATAAAACTTCATGTTATCCACAAAACTTTGAAGTAACCATTAATTTCTTCCTCCACAATTGTTCAACTTCATTTTGCAGATCGTGGTATTTCGTTACTATTTTCTAGTTTCTCTTCAAATCTTGCATCACATGGTATTGCAATATCAATGAACCAGACATTTTTTCCTCCACAGTAGTGATGTCAGGTGTGTTGTGGGCCAGATATCTGTCTCTTTGGATTCGAAAATCCCACAGAATCTTGACATCATTTTTAAGAACGTTGTCAATTTGGTGTTCCCAGTAATTTTTGTTGCATTTAACTCCAAACTACTGGCAAAAAGTTTCCAATGTATGATTCTGGCAACTTGATCAAGTTGTTGTAACCAATGAGCCACAGTGGCACAGTGGTTACAGTGCAGTACTGCAAGTTATTTCTGCCGACTGCCAGCCGCCTGCAATTTGGCAGTTTAAATCTCACCAGGCTCAAGGTTGACTTTGACTTCCATCCTTTTGAGGTAGGTAAAATGAGGAACCAGATTGTTGGAAGCAATATGCTGACTCTGTAAACCGCTTAGAGAGGGCTGTAAAGTACTCTGTAAGTATTGCTATTGTAGACAATCATTTTATGGGATTTTGTTGCAGCTACTGATAAGGTGATCCACTATTTCATCTTTCTTGTTACATAAGTTGCACTTGCCTTTGTTACTGTTGAATTTTTGCTTTCATGGAATTAGTCTGCAGGGTTTGTTTTTTTCGGCAGCCAAATGAAGCCTTCAGTTTCTTTCTTCAGCACCTCTACAGCACCCCTGATCCAGAGGTGATATTCAGCAGGTTCTGACCAGTTCTGGAAAACTGGTAACAGATATTTTGAGTAGTTTGGAGAACCAGAAAATACTTCTCCTGACTGGCCCTGCCCCCATCTATTCTCTGCCTCCTGATTGGCTGGGTCTTCTTTTGTTGCCCTGCACAGGAGAACGGAACTGAAAAGCAGGTTAGTGAGGTGGGGAAGGAATGGGGATTTTGCAAAAACCTTCCCCCAGGACTGGGGAGGGGATGGAGATTTTGCAGTATCTTTCCCCTGCCATGCCCACAAAGCCATACCATGCCCACAGAACCGATAGTAAAAAAAAAATTGAATTCCACCACTGCTCTGATCTCAACCATCTCCATGTTAGCTTTGTATCTACATTTCTTTCAATGTCCTTCAAATATTGACTTTGAATAGGCTTCTTTTTTCCAGTTACGAATATTATTAGATATTGCAGCATATTTTTCCTTTGAAAAAACCAATTTGAGCCACAGTGGCACAGTGGTTATAGTGCAGTACTGCAGGCTACTTCTGCTGACTGCTGGCTGAGTGCAATTTGGCAGTTCAAATCCTACCAGGCTCCAGGTTGACTCAGCCTTCCACCCTTCCAAGGTGGGTAAAATTAGAACCCAGATTGTTGGGGGCCATATGCTGACTCTGTAAACCACTCAGAGAGGGCTGTAAAGCACTATAAAACGGTTTATAAGTCTAAGTGGTATTGCTACAGTGCTATTAAGAGATAGAATAAAATAAAGTTTAAATCTTTTTTTAATTACACTTGTAATCCATCCAAGTGGATAAGTAACAATCTGGCAGACTGATATACATACAGTATGATCTCTTATTGCAACCATACCTAGTAATTTTGTGTTATGAGATGAGATGTTATTGTTTATAACCATGACAAAAATAAGAGGGCCATAGTGATTGATACTTCAGATAGTCCCCGACTTATGACCACAACTGAGACTAAAATTTGACCAAAATCAACCAACATGAGAATGCTGCAATGGTCATAAGTATGAAAAATGGTCAATTTTTTCAGTGCTATTGTAACTTTGAACAGTCACTACATTAATTCTTATAAACTGAGGATTATCTGTATTGTCAATTACATTTAGCTATATTAATTTTTTTCTTATTATTTTTATTTATTGTTATTTCTTTTTCACCTCTTAATTTCTTATTTCTTTTCTGCATCTTGCAAAACATTGGATATCCCTAATGGGAACAGTGTAATGCCTCTATATATGCTCTGTAAATATACTTTACAGTATATTGCAAATACATTTGAACTTCACAAATGTCTAGTTTTGTCAAGGAGAATAAACTTCTTAGAACTTTTTTTCATTTTTAAAACTGAATGGCTTTCTGATAGGCTTATTTTGAGGTGAAAGAGCCAAAAATGTGTTCTTCATATCAAGTTATCAAAACTGACTTAAAAGAAATCTCAGAACATTTCAAAGAGGTCCATTATGAAAATGAAAGATTAGTTGAGGAGAGGAAGACTGAAATATTTCTCTATTTTTGTAAAACAAAAAGATGTACAGTACAGCAGGAAGATATTTTCACTGATTGTGACTGTGGATATAGGCAATTATCATTTTAATGTAAATTTTTCAAGGCAAATCTATTGGAGTTATTACCAGAACCTTCTGCAGGCCAGATTCCAAAAACGATTTTAAAATGCTGACCACCCTTATGAGATCCTGCACTGGTTCATGACCATAATAGTACCTCCATCACCCTGCTCTCTCCTCGTCTCTGTCCTGTAAAATCTTTTCAAATAAGAACACAGAGACTGCCAAGTCATGCCATGCAATTTTGGCCTTTTTAAGATTTAATTTTTAAAAATGTTGTTCTCAATATCTGAAGAAGAAACTAAACCTTCTGTTTCATGGATTATAAAAGTACAGCTTATGTCCTTCATGGCAGTTTGTACATAAAGGCCATCTAGAAAAATGTGAGATGCTTCTTGTTAGTATCCAAATGACTTCCAGAAAACACTGGTATGCTAATACCAGTATGCTAAAATAGCCTTCATAGAGCTTCAGAGCCTACATAAAGTTGGCAATAGTACTACACTGATTGACCTATTACCATCAGCCAATAAATATCCTGGGTTTTTCTGTGTTTGCCTGCCAAAAGAGAGATGATCAAACACCTAGCAGACAATAAGAGGGATTCTTTATTTCACAACGAAGTAAGTAGAACTGCGTAGAGCAAATTAAAAAGCAGTAAAAGTGGTAACTACGGGTTTGTCAGTATTTTTTAAAAAAATCCAAGAGGCCATGATAATTGTCCTAACAAACAATTAAGACAATATTTTGAATAATATGATTCTGAGCAATGGCATTAAGTGAAGCCATCTCATGGCTTCTTTGATTTGGATTTAGCAAACCCAATAACAATGGTTTTGTGAACCATGGTTTATGGCTTAGCATATTTAGTCATTCTAGCCTACGATGGCTTATTAAATATCATTTAATATTTATTTTATCAGATGTGTAGAGCCAACCAACTCAATCAACTCTGGATGATTGCATTAAAAACAGCCAGTACAAAACTCTGATGAAAAGATTACATAATAATGACAGAAACCCAAAATAAAAAAGCCTGATAATAAAAATGCATTCCCCCAAAATCTCATTGCAGAATCTCAACAGAACCTCTGACCACTACCAAATCAGGTTCCAACCAAAAAAATTTACATTTTTTTCGTGGCCAATTTCCTCTTCCGTGCCATTTTTTTGTAAGCACCAAATTTCCAAAATTAGGTTCAGGAAATGACCAAATCGGGTTACAACCAGAGTTATGGAACAAATTATGGTTGTGACCAGCAGTTCTACTGTATGGGGAAAAACTAGGTCTTCAAAACTCACTAAAAGGATAGGGAAATGTGAAATTCTGGAAGGATCCATTCCAGAGGGCATGCACCATGACAAAGATGATCAATAATATTAATTTGATGAATGAAATCCAATAAATAATTGTGTGTCTGTTCTGTTATAAAACAAAGTGGTTACACCGACTCCTATAATATAATAATATTAATTCCATTGTAGCCTGATACACACACAAGATATCTGGTGTTAAGTTTTACAAATAAGATAGATTCATTAAAATTTAGACTATATTAATATATTTTTATCAGCATTACTTGCTGTCCAAATGCCATTGTGGTAAGAGCCTGTGGAAATCACCTTAGTCTTCAAGTATATAAATGGAAAAAAAAACCTGCACTGATAGTTCGTAATATCAAAACTGGACATGAAGTGGGGAACAAATAAGGTGAATTAGTTAATTAGACAGGCAAGTTGGACAGGCAAGTTATTCTATACTGAAATTATTTTACTTCTAAACTAATTTTATTGAAGGAAGGCAAAATTTTCCATATTAATTTTTTTAAAGCTTAACTGTACAATTTGTTTCACTTTAGGATAAGACAAGACCCACCTAGAATGCATGACTGCAAACAAAAAGTTATAAAAATACTTTATTGGGGTTTTTTTGTATTGTATTATGCTCGGCAACAACAAAAATACCCTATAGAAAAATTAAAACCTGCAAGAATCGGTCCATAAAAATTCCCCAAAAAATTTCCCAATATTAAACTAGGGTAGAGGTAGACCATATAAAGCATCTACTAAATGCTCACAACAAAATTTCCAATGTTTTCAGCACAAATTTACCCATATTATACCAATGTAGAAAGTTGCAGAAAAAAATCTAGATTGTGTCAAAAAAAGAGTGGATCCAATAAAATCCTTTTCCCCAACAAAACTAATTCTCTTATAGAAAAAGGGAACATTGGATCCAATCGAATTTTATTATTATTATGGTTCATCATATAAATATCAGCTATATTTGGCAATTTTATACACCTATCGAATCCTTCCCAAGGACTGGGGGAGCATATATGGATATCTGATGGTGTTAAAAGTATCATTGCAGGAGTTGCCATTTGCAATTGACTGGTGGTGATTTTGTCAATGCCAGGGATGTTCAAGAGGTGCTCCAGTTGTTTTGGCATGTCACCCAAGGCATCTATTACTGCTGAATAAGATTACATTATAATATTATTTCTAGGCTATTTAAGAGTATGATTTTCCTGTGGGTTATTATTTCTTCTAAATTCTAATATCAGTTAAAAGAAGCAGTTTATTCCCACTATCATTTTAACATGTACAGTCCCTAAAATATGGTGGTTATTGAAGAATGCAATTATGAATGATGTTACCAAGTTTGGAAATAAAAAGTCTGCAAGAAAGCCACCAAACTCAGAGAACACCAAGGATCCTCGCTATTTAATAATAGACAATCAAATCAAAATCAAAAAGCATCTTTAAATATACCTATTTCACTCATAGCTTTTTACTATAATTTCATCATCTTATTCTGTGTCCTGTATCTGAAACCATATCTGGTCTGGTTGGTTACTATCAACTGCATTACTGAAGAACGTCCAGAGATGTCAAATATCTCATAATAAGACAGAAGATCAGAATGGGACTCATAAAAGTAATCTAGCATATTCTTCTGTTATTATAAAGACCTTTTACACCGAATGGATTTCTTGCTTCTTGAAGTGAGTAACAATTTAGACACCGTTTCTTATTTCTGCTAGCAAATGTGGTAGCCAGACTTCAGCACAAATCAAAACTGAACCATTCATGCAGAAATCCAGGGCACAAAGACAATAAGAGGAAAATCATGGTGGTTCTGAGATCTAAAAAAAGGCAAGAGTGAAAATAAATTCTACATTAGTTAAATTATTCCAATCCCACTCTCTGGGTTTCTTCCCATTCCAGATAAAATATTTGGAATTATTAGTGGCAAACCTCTCAGCGGGTCATTTTTAAAGCTTTTAAAGCTCACGGGGGGGCACATACCAAACATGTCATCTCACATTACACGTATCTGCTTCTGGGAGTAGCACCTTGGCATTCAAACAAGTACCATGGCGAAAAAGAGAGGGGTGGAAGGAATAAAAACCTGTATAAATGACAGAGTGTTCAACCATGAACACATTGTCTTTTATGAATATTATAATCACAGAATCAATAAGCCTACAAAGAAAAAACAGGACACAAAACGTGTTTTGTCATTTTTGACGAAGTTATAAAAACAACAGACATTCAATATGCCAAGTGTTCTTCAATCCTTCATAATCATAGCCTTATTGAAGTGAGGACAAAAAGGGTCTAATTGCATAGGAGCAATCTCAACGTAATAGGTTATACACCCAGGCACTGCTGCACAATACAACAAAAACAACGTTCCCTGTGTATAGCAGAATGTCATCTCTCATTTTCAGGCAATTACCTTCTTTCTTGTCAACAGTTTTAATAACCTCCATCATCTCTAAAAGACTTTTGCTTCAGTTAAATAATTTTCAGCTTTTTAATATGCAAATGTGCTTGTTCATATGCATGGGTGAAGTGGTGCTGCTACTTGAAATGTGTCAGTACATTGTGGAGCACCTGCACCTCGGGGAAGCTTGATTTAATTGACACCTAATACTATTCATTATTCCACTTAGTGAACAACTCCTATTAGTCACCTGTAGGTTTTCCTATAAGCAGCACTTTGACCACCAATGAAAATATGAATATTGCTATAAATAGAAAGGCCATATATAGTACTGAAGGATTCACTATGAATTGGTCTCTCCAGAAAAAAATGCTCCCCAAAATGTTATCCTGTCCTGCTCTCTCACTTTCCCTCCCAGTGCATTGTACCCTTGGATATGGATTATGAAGTACACAAAAAGCCTAGGACAAATACAGATTAGCATTTCAATGACACAAAGAATTGTGTAAGGGCGGTAATGCCCATTCACTTTAACTGCAGATTCTGATAAATGAGAAATAAAAAAACAAGGCAGCAAAGACAGATGGATACTATTTGGTGCAAATAATATAATAATAATAATAATAATAATAATAATAATAATAATAATAATAATAATAATAATAATAATAATAATAATTTCTTATTATTAGCACTGATTTGGTTCATAGTTTTTTAAGTGAGAAAATTTCCAACCCACATTCTGATTATGCAGATCACAGTCATATCAAAAATTCAGCCTTAATGTAAATTATCATTAGGCTTAGTCTCAGAGAGGAATCTTGTAGTAAGAGTACTGATTTTTTTAAAATAGTTTGTTCATGTAAAGAATAAATATGTATTACAAAAAAAAAGTGAAATCAATGCCTCATTGCTAAGTAATGGTGCATGGATTGTGTTTTACTACAAATATGATGCTGATCAGACAAGTGCGGCTTATATTCTGCACAGTCTGTAATCTGTAATCTTATTGTTGAAGTCACATTTCTTTTTCACATTGATGCATCTGTTAATCCCTAAGAGCTAAAAATACAGATGTTTAANACAGTCTGTAATCTGTAATCTTATTGTTGAAGTCACATTTCTTTTTAACATTGATGCATCTGTTAATCCCTAAGAGCTAAAAATACAGATGTTTAACATCCAGTTTATAGGCCATTATCTGAAATATGAAGGGAGAAATCCTTATAATTCATTAGTCTACTTTATAAGTGTGACAAACTTAATAGTTCAAATATATTAAATTCTGAGAAATATCCTCTAATATATTTACATATATCAGGGAAATATCAGAATTATAATTAATATGTGTTATCTAGCAGTAAATGCAACATAAATTACATTATATGCTTTTCTAGTAAAAAAAAAAAAAACTACAGTGAAAATAATAGTTCCCTTNAAAAAAAAAAAAAGCTACAGTGAAAATAATAGTTCCCTTAAGAGCTTTCCAGAAGTGATTTGAAAGCGGAGATAAATTTAGTTAAAATCTCAGATCTCCAAGACAATAAAGAATATCAACAGAAAAAAAACTTACTAATCCTAAAATCCAAATATTTCTCAAATAAGTGGTGTGAGAGAGCTGGTCAAGTAAGACCTTTGTTGGTATCCCCAAAAATGTAATCTCCAAACTGAAGAATGGCAGCTTGCAGAACAGCTGGTGAATAGGATTAATGTCAGAAGAAAGAAATAAAACTCAACATATGTCCAAGCCTGCGGTGCTGGGACTGAGTATGATTGTACCCCGACGGATACCATGTGTACAGCTGGAAAGTGCCACTGTGCCCGGCTTCTATACCCCACAAGGTCATTTCTAAGTACAGATAATTACCAAAGAGCAAATTAAACTTTTCCTGAAGAACTCAGTGACTGATTAAAGCAGAAACAATCAACTCCCATCACTTCACACAATACAGCACTGTGTCATTCTCTCAAGGTACTTTTTGCACAAAATTAGCATTATTAAAGCTAGCAAACAATATTAAGGAAAATGAAATTTAAATTTGTTCAAATACGCCTTACACTAATACTGGGATTAGTATCCAGGATCTGGATAACTTAAGCTTCCTTGCCAATTAAAAACAAATAACAAGATATAAATATGTTACTGATAATGATGACTATGCAAAGCACAGTAGATGTAACGATGAAATCTGAGTGAGCATTTTGTTGGCATCAGTATTTAATATTATAAACTATGCTATTTGAAACTTTTCCTTATATTTCAGTAGGCAATCAACAAAAAAAGAATATACAGTATTTAGCAAATTGTTACTAAGAATTATAAAAAAATGTCTATAAATTGGTATTGAAATGTGAAAGAACATTTCTTTCAGTAGCAAGCTTATTTGGATTAGTAGTTTAATAAAACACTAGTTTCTCTTCAACCTTCAGAAAAGCAAAGGCAATGTGATTTTTTTAAAAATGCAGAATAAGAAAATAACAAAAAAATCCTATCCACAGCTACAAAGAAACACCATATAATTCAACAAGACAATATATTCCCAGGGAAGATGAGCAGGACAATTGAGCATGCAATATTAATTTAAATCACCACTATAGTTTTAAACATTGACAAGGTTAGCCAACAAACTAAGTTATATTTAGTACAAAGTTAGAAATGCATACTGCTACTCAAATTGTGGTTGAAGAGATAATTTGTTCATAATTTGGAAAAATATGAAGGTTACAAGTTTTAAAGGTCATATAATTTTCTGCAAAAGTTTTCGAGTATTGTCATTCCCTCCTCATCCCCCTCCTGCCTTTTTTTCCTGGCAATTTATCAAAAGGCTGTAGTGTAATGTGACCCAACACATTTTAACCATGTTGAAAAGATATATGTTCGAAAGGAGGCAAGCATGCAGTGTATTTCCAAACTGAACATCCAACAGAGCATCCATCTGTCACCTTCAATTCAAAGTAGCAACAGGCACCGGAAGTGACATTTTATGGTTGTTCAAATTAGATAACATTCATCGGAAGCAACATAACAGTTGACATTATAGGTTACATTTTTATCAGAAAGGCTGATAACAATTTTAACATGAAAAAACAAGAATGAGAAATACTGAGAACAATAGATGATACAGACACAAACACATATATAAATACACCTATATTCTTCAAATTAAGTCCCATCTCAAACCTCTCTGGATCACATGACTGTCATTTCTATGATAGTTTTATTTCTGACTTTGAATTTTTGTACTCCTCTCTCCAATATGCAAGAGTATCCAGGGGAAAATATGATGATACCAAAATAGTGACATGGGCTTATTAATGTCTGCCAACAGATCTGCCAACATCTAGAAACAAGTAAAGTAATAACTAGCAGTCACCACGGGTTTGTTAAGAACAGATCATGCCAAATCAATCTTATTTCATTCTTCAACACAGTGACTAAATTAGTAGACCAGCAAAATACCTGTGGACTAATATTATTTAGATTTTCCAAGGCATTTGCAAAGATAGACACACACTACTTCTTAGTAAGCTGAAAAAAAGTGGAATATTATCGGCACACCACTAGATGGAATTTGCAACTGGCTGGCAAACGCATACTCATGAAGTAGTACCTTATGGGTGTAAGTCGACATGGAGGAAGTAAGCAGCTGGGCGTGCCACAAGGTTCTGTCTTAGGCCGCAGTTACTGTTATATTTTCATTAACATAACTTAGATAAGGGAATAGAAAGGGGAACTTACCAAATTTGCAAATGATACTAAGCTGGCAAGAATAGTTAACACCTCAATGAGATAGGCTCAAGATCCAGATGGCATCTTGACAAGACTAGAACGGCTGGCCCGTATCTAACAAAATGAAATTCCAGTGTAGAGAAAAGTAAAGTCCTACACTTAGCAGAAAAACAAACTCTACATAATCGCTGGGTTGAAACCAGGCTCAATAGCAGTAACTGTATGAGAGGATCTTGATTCCTTACTGACGACAACCAGCTAAATATGAGCCAGTAGATGTGCAGCAGCAGCCAAAGCTAATGCAATCCTAAATTGCATTAACAGAGGGATACAAATTCAAAATCAAGTGAGGTACTAATCCACTCTATGAAGCCCTGTAAGACCAACACTAGAGTACTGCATCGTTTTGGTTCATCAATTTAAAAAAGAATGTGAGACTCTAAGAAAAAGTACAGAGAAGAGGCAACAGGATGGATATGGGACTGGAGACTAAGGCATATGAAGAACAAATTATAGGAACTGGGCTTGGCTAGTTTAAAGTGAAGAGAAGGACAGGGGAGCTGATAGCAGTCCTTCCAATATTTGATGGGCGCCACAGAGCAGAACGAGGTTCAGCTATTTTTCTCAAGCCGCCTGGTAATCAGACAAGGAATTAAAATGCGATGAAATAGGATGGAAATTGAACAAGGAGAGATTTAACCTGGAAATAAGGAGAAATTTTCTGACAGTGAGAACAATCAACCAATGAAACGGCTTGCCCTTAGAAGTTGTGGGAGTGCCATCACTTGAGACCTTCAAGAGATTGGACTGCCATTTGTCAGAAATGGTGTAGAGTCTCCTGCTTGGGCGGGTTGTTGAACTAGATGACCTATAATGTCCCTTACAACTCTGATTATTTGTTATGTCGTCCAAAAATGCCACAACATCAAAACATCATCACATGTGTTACTCCTACCCCCACTAACCATGACATAAACATGGGACCCAGCTAAACTCTTCCATAAGTAATTAAATAATGGTGCATTCCAAAAACAACTCAGTTCTGCTGAACTGAAAGGATTCAGTTCGGAATAGACATTCAAGGGCTTGAGAAATCATCGTAATGTCTCAGAATATTTTAAAATCTACATTTCAGAGACAAAGCCAGAAGAAATATAATTGTTTACAACTAACTTATTATTTAACTAAAACTCTTATGTTTATTTTGTAACAACTGAAGCAGGCAAGTCTTATTTTTGTTTTTAAACAGTATCCTGGTTTTAATAAAATGGGAATGTAACTTTCTATCTAAGAAATGTTGTTAAACCTATGTAAATTACGTTAAACTCCATCGTACATACTGATTATCATATTACTTTTCTTAACAATATGTAAAACAGAAACAACACCTATACCGGACCATTATTGCAGCCTTGTCCCTTTTATTCATTCAGTATACTTTCAGACATTCATTATTGCCACTTTTAAACTAGATCATAATTCAAAATTAAGCCCATTTTATATCCTACAGATTTCAGTGGAAGAGTTAAGCAAATAGTAAAATTAAAAGACTCAGCCTATTTATTTTTTACTAGATTTGCTATGCAAATTTTCTAAAATTCTACAGTTCTCAGCAGCCAACATCCCCAACACATACACATAAAAAACATACATAAAACCATTCAAGTGTGCATGGGGGTGGGGTACTTCCTTTGCAAAAGCAGAAATCCAAATTCACAAATAAATGTGTACCAAATTTGCTTTTAAATACATAAAAGATTATTAGCTTTGAAAATATTACATTATTCCTAGCCCATTTCCAAAGCATACACTATTGTTTAAATGCCCATTGTGGAAATACTATATTCTATGCTCCAAGTAATTATTGTCATTCACATAATATTCAGATGAATGAAGAACTTAGAAGATTTCTTTGTATTAATATTTTTATTTTGTTAAATAGAAGTGAAACAGTGTTCTACGTCTGGCAATGCAGAAAGTGTAAAGAAAGCCACCACATGCTAATATCTATTTAATTGTTTAAAGGATTTCTAAGATATTAGTTAAATGATTCCATAATTTCAATTTCTTCTTTTTCATTTAATAGTAGACATTCATTAAAATCTACACACTGTAATAAATTATAATAATTTTGAACAAGAATTAAATTACTAGGTAGCTACAGAAAGAGCCATTTTTCCTTAGGTAACCTGTAATCTAACTGTCAAATTTAGAATCTATTCCCAATCAACTCTTCATAACATTCACATTTATTCATCTATGTTAAATTAATAAAAGGTGTGAATAATACTGACAAAATTTATCATTATTGTTCATGCAGATTAAGGAAAATTATAAAGTAACCTCTGTGGAAAAGAAATGGAAGAAATTATTAAAGATGTGATAAATTATTTCTGCATTCTAAAAAAGGTCAAGAAAATGCTTAGTAAAAACTTCAATAAGACTTATGTAAATAGGGTATGACAGCTATTTCACAACTTGAATATTTTTTTACTAGTCTTTTTCAGCTGATGCCTTCCAAATATTTAGGACAGAACAATAAGTAATATTGGAATATCCCCCCCCTCACTTTTTTTTTACATGTTGTATTAAGTCGTGCATTATGATGATAAGCAAACCAAGCTACTGTGACTTGTTCAACAAATTGCAATTAATAATTCTGGATTACAAAAATATTTGCAAATTGATCAACTCTGTTATATTTATTGATCTGTTGCAACTAAAGAAACTGCCAGATGATTAAAAATGAGCAAAACAAGAACATAAACTTCCATAGTAATGTTAATACAATTAGGAATCCTATTGTTCGCAACATGATAGGATGGATATAGAATGAGTTCTTTTAAAAAAAAATTCCCAGATAGGTAAAAAACATAAAGGCCAACCTGATTTCGACCTGGATGCTAGTCCATAAGGTAGGTGGTGCTAGTGGAAAACAGTATATAGAGACCTCCAGATTGCAGACTTTTCCAACACTTTGGGAAGGGGGATATAAATGCCTCAAGAGAGAATGCAGCAATTTAGGAAAGGATGTTTTAAATTATAAAATATTTTTCCAGGTCATTTCTAATGATTCAAATTTCCACATACTCCATACAGATCCCCATTTGTGGAAGCACAGCATTCCCCAAATATAAGAAGTGCTGAGTAACTTTTTGAAATATGCTGTTCTTTCATCTTTCTTTGAAAACTCCAATATAGTTGAATAATCAATATTTTAAGAGAAATATTTCAGAATTAATTTCATCCCTGTGCTATCTTTTCAGAACATTATTTTTATCAGACTATCCAATAAGAAATATTATATGCTGGTCTCCCATTGAATAGTATCTAGTTTAAAAACAATGCTATATAAAATCCATCACATTTTCCGAACCTTAACCCTTCTTTCATCTCCACATATTTGTTTGATTTCCTACAAATTAACCTTGTAGCTCATCTCTTCCTTGAACAAGTTTCCAGTAGATAAAATAAAACATGTCATCATCTGTTCCTGTTCACGTTAATGTTAATTCTTTTAAAAGGAGCTGATCCCACCCTCACAGGGTTATTTTCATAACATGCTCCAACCTAGATTGCTCCAAGATTTACAAATATTAATGATATAGCAATCCCAGTGCAACATTTCAGACATACATGAAATGTGTGAGTCTATGGTGAGATTCTTGAAGATGCTGTAGCTCACACAGAAATAATATTTCAAGAGTTTCAAGTTCCTTCACCCCAGTATTTTTCGGCTAGGACCAGTGATACTTTACAGTCACCTGATGAGTAAAGATCACAGTTTTTAATCCCAAACACTGTGGCATTCATATGTGAGAAATATAGATAAGGAGTATAACCAAATAGTCTTCATCCACTAACTTTTCCTTCAGGGTACATTTTCATTAAAATACTTTAGGGACTTGAAAGAGTTAGTTGAGGTTTTTTTTCTGCTAATCTTTTCAAAGGTAAGAAAAGGAAAAGTGTATCTTGTAATTTTGTCAATAAATTGATTTAGTCCTAGGAATAAGGATCCTGATATTCATTGAGAGCCACAACATATAGAAAAGCCAGGTTTAACTACGATACTGATAAAAATCCTGCTCTTTTCAATTTCTGAGCTATCCTTTGGGGAATACTTCCATATGAGCTTTTCAGAGCATATACATGGAGATGGAATTGAATAAAAGGATGATTAACATTTTCCTCTGTATGACATTAAGCTATTAAAATCAGGGTGGAGGTACAGAGAAACCTAGAATTAAATAATTAAAATCTCAAATTGTGGCAAAAAACTACTCAAGAATGCAATATCACTTGGACTCCTAAATGGAAGTCATAATATGAACTACAGGATTGTTTTTAACAGATACAAAAATCATTATGGTTGGGCATATTTGAATCATTTTTAATAATGGAATGTATGTTGTAACATATATATGTTTATCTTTAAAATTGAGAAAGAAAATATTTTGCACTACTTACCTTGTGCTTAACATTGCTCTTATTGAAGGAAATATTCCTGTCTTCCATGGACACTTGGCTTTTAAAAAATTAATCCATTCTTTCCCCCATTAAAACGCCAGTTCTTATCCTAATTCTTGTCATTTCCCTGTAAACCTGTTAAATAGCTTTCCCCTTGCTCCACTGAAATAGATTTTACAGGCTCTACTCCATGCAGATATCAAACAGATTTTCCTATCTTGCTGCAAAAGAGCAAAAGTCACATGCCAGAGGAACCTTGCTAAAATATTTACCTCTCTGTAAAAAAAAAAAAAAAAAANCTGAAAAAAAAAAAAAAAAAACATTGGAATAGCCTATTTCCCAAACTGAAAACAAAACTTCTTCGTCTACTTTCAGACCTATAGCCTGAACAGAAACTGCCAAGGGGGGTGGGGGAGAGGGGAAAAAACAATGCATAAGTTGTGTTGTAATCATATCGAGCAGCTGAGCCCAAGGCAGGCAGGCTATGGAATGCCATACAGTAATCAGCACTGTTGACTAATCAGAATTTGAGACACAAGAAGGTAATAAGGGTATTATAAAGAATGGCTTATTGAGGGAGCAGCTGTTTACGGTTAGTTCACTGTTTAAACGAGTTTGTCTAGATTGCCATGGCACATTTTTGGTGTGCACACATGCACACACACACATATTTTTTAAAAAATCACTAGAATAGTATCCTCCAAGACACACACAGGGTGGCTGACAGGAATTCAGATGGGCAAAGGGAGACAAGTCTTCTGAGAATGACTTGTTTAAATGGCTTGTTTAAAAATTGACAAATGCTGCTTCAGAAAGCCTCCACCAGTTTTATTGCCATGAAGGCAGAGGCTGAGGTAGTAATGTAGAAACAGAAGATGAAGGCTGGTAGAGTGGAAGGGAAAGAAGGAGTGAGACAGAATTCGGGAGAAGGAACCAAAAGAAAAAAAAAAAAACTACCTTGTGACATTTATAAACATAGTTANGAGTGAGACAGAATTCGGGAGAAGGAACCAAAAGAAAAAAAAAAAAACTACCTTGTGACATTTATAAACATAGTTATTGTGAACTGCCATCCAATCTATCCAATTAACCTAATATTTCTGGAATGCGAAGATAATGATTTTAAAACTGTTGCAAATTCAACACAAAAAAATCCAGTGGATTTATTTTAGAGCAGCTAATGTGAATACCATTTTCAACGGGTTGTTCAAAGCACACTCTCACGCATCATTGGAAACAGACAACTCAGTCATAACCTCAGACAATAATCATCTTGTTCAAATCTATTTGTCATACAGTTGTTCAACTGTTTGGTGTTTTATTTTGTTTCCCATTCAGGAAACCAAATTCTGGTTTGGCATCCCCAAAATATCTATGAAGTCTTCAAACCATGAAGGAGTTGAATAATTCAAATGGAAATTTATCATAATGCATTATTTAAACATATTCTACTTTGAGCACCAGCCAACTTGGTAATATTTTAAAACAGCCAGCAAACAGTGGAAACTCTGATATCTTTTGTAATAGTTCACATGTCAACCTGGCAAAGTGCCCACAACATACAGCAAGGAAAAAGAAATCTATTTAATGTCTACCCCACAAGGCAACATGAGGTTTGATTGGCAGGAAGCAGAAAGTGGCTTTTGATCATGTGTCCTAACAAGCAGTTCCAACTCCTGTCTCTTCAGCTGAAGAGCGCCACATTGCCTATTGAAACAGAAATGACAGGCAATGCCCTATTCTTTGGCTCTAGTCCTGCACAGTGGGAACTATGTCGGAGAGAGAGAGCCACTGATTAAACACAGCATTTCCCCCCAAGACAAGCAGGTTGTCGGAATCAAAGTTGAGCAGAATCAATTCAACATTATTAAAAGAGGATATAGAACTGAACTGAACTGATGTCACAGCAGTTTGTACAGCCTCAGGGACTTATAGAATGGTGAGGGGGTTAAGAAATGGCAAGATTTGCCAAGCAAGGTCAGAAATTAACTTTGACAACTTGGCAAATTTCCAATTATTTCAGGTTCTTTGCATTTCATGCTCACTAGTTTCTTAATAGGCTTGCATTTAAAAACAAAACAAAACTACTGAACACNTTTCAGGTTCTTTGCATTTCATGCTCACTAGTTTCTTAATAGGCTTGCATTTAAAAACAAAACAAAACTACTGAACATGCACACATGTGCTATATAGAAAGAGAAACAAAATCTCTCTCTTTCTCTCTCTCTCTTTCTCTCTCTCTCTCTCACACGCACACACACACAATTATACACATACCCACACCATGTACCATATTTTTTCAGTCAAACTGCAGTTCTCCAAATTGTTGCCTAGAAGTAAGCTCAAATGAAACTCAACTGATATAATAGTTAGCCACCAAGCCAGAAACACAGAGATCAAGAGTTATAGTCCCACATTAGGCACAAAGCCAGTTATATCAAATCTTCTCTCTCTCAGCCCTTCTGAAATCATGCCAAAACCAGGGACAACTTCACACAGTCACCATGAGTCTTGACTGACCCAAAGGAGAAAAACAACAGATATGTGTAAGGCAGGGAGCCAAACTTGATTTCATTGAGGACTGCATCAGGGTTCTGCTTGACCTCAGGGGACTGGGTGGACGTTGCCAGTTCAACATCATTCATGTCGGGGGTTCCTGAGTGCTCTGCCAGCAAAAACAGGCTCCCGAGCTCTGTTTTCAGCTGCCATAGCCTCCGGAAACCCTCTGCCAATGAAAACAAAGCTCGGGAGCATACAGCCCTCCAAGTTCCATTTTTGCTTGCAGAAGCACTGCAGGCCGATCCTTCACTATTTCCAGGGCAGCCCCACAGACCAGTTCTAAGTATGCCATGGACTGAATCCAGCCCTTGGGCCTTGAGTTTTATACCCTTGGTGTAAGGTAACAACCTAAATAGATTTCAAATCTCTATGTTAATTGTTCTGTATAAAATAGTTTACTCCAAATCCTCGATTGTGATTGGCTAGAAAAGCCAGCATAG